>CABEEJ010005679.1:29692-47325 GCA_901482245.1 Timema douglasi | reverse complement strand
ATTTAGTAAATCAAACCATTCTGGCATCGCTAAAAGACATAACCCCTCCCCCATCACTCCTTCCCAACAGTCAAGAAATAATTTAATGACTTAAGGCCTTCTCTACTTTGGGTGTTGGGCGTAGCTAGGCAAACTATCCTACAATTATGTGTGGAGGAATATCATACCTCGCGGGCTCATTGAATTAGAAGTTGCTACCTTTCAATCTCGACGGAGTGTACATTGACGGAATATACATCACGTCCCACCTTTCAACTAACAAAAAGATTGTAAAGGTGAAGTTCCAAGGGGCTGATACCACCCTCAACGCCTGTACACCTTGACGTGCAATCTATTATTTACTTTTTCCATCTGGAGGTGAGAACCCAGAGGCTTGAAGGAACTAACATAAATATAAATTTAAATGTAAATGTGAAATACGTTACGCTTTTACTGTGTGTGCATGGTTTTATTGAATTATTCAATTCGGGGAAGAAACAAATTACAAATATTTTCTTATGGCTGAAATAATATATGCATACTTCAATTTCAACAGGATCACTATCTTTATTTTCTTGTGGACCCTAAAAAAACCAAGTTCTAGATTGTGATGGATGTCGACGTACCATGACTCCATGAACACTTAAAGGACGGAGCCGCAACGCAACGCATTTTTCCGGTGGAATGCTATCCATGTTTTTAAATGCAAGTGGCTACACGGTCCGCACCACTGCACCGCTCCGGCGCGGACGAATCGTCGAGAGAGCATTGCTCGGTGAGGATCGAGTTACCTCCCACCACCGGAAACAAATGTTCGGGAGCTTCCGACCTTTGTTTTCATGATAACCCCTAGGCACTGTAGGGATGGGAGAAACAGGGATTCTACGATATCGGTGATCACAGTGGCCTTGATTTTAAAAGAGCAGTGATTTATGTCAGTGATTGGCAGTCACTGTGTCAGCACTTGTAAACCTAGGCATTTATTTCACAGCCGTTGCACGCGTGATGCTGTAGTCCTTAATTACAAGATAAATAATATTATATACAGTAACTTATTGAACAAAAACATTCTTCTTCTTAATTACTAGCTAACTTAAAACTTTATTCTTCGTAATTACTAGCTAACTTAAAACATTCTTCTTCTTATTACTAGCTAACTTAAAACATTCTTCTTCTTAATTACTAGCTATCTTAAAACTTTATTCTTCGTAATTACTAGCTAACTTAAAACATTCTTCTTCGTAATTACTAGCTATCTTAAAACTTTATTCTTCGTAATTACTAGCTAACTTTAAAACATTCTTCTTCTTAATTACTAGCTATCTTAAAACTTTATTCTTCGTAATTACTAGCTATCTTAAAACTTTATTCTTCGTAACTAATAGCGATGCAATGTGGGCTGATTCCATGTAGCCGGCCCTTTACTGCCTTTAGGCCGAAACCATTTTAACGATCAGCCTACAACTTGGTATTTAGGGTGTCCATAAGGACCCCCCACACCCCAAGGTATTTTTTGAATTATCTATCAAACCATTAACTTAAGGATAGTTTAGTTTTATGTGAAAAGAGAAACATCAATTCGACCAAAATCGGCTGTAACTATTTAGACTAAAATTCGTATCAAGGCATTCATTAATACTAAACACAAAATTGCGTATCTCATGTTCCCATGAAAATGCATTTGAGAGCACTTTTCATAAATAGAAATTTTCAATTTTGGTTATATCTCCACAACTCGAGATACAAAATAGCTAATAAAAGAAAAGATGTAGCACTCTCAAAAATAAATATATTTTATTTGAAATAATATTTAAACAATTTTTTTCAACACCTTTGTTTACTACCTGTTCTGGTTAAAAGCATATAATGATAATTACTCTAATAGGGTATCGATTAGTAAGGAAGCATTTTAGAGGTAATTTACACGCATAAACATGGAAGGAGAGTGGAAAATTATTTAGGAAAAAATATATTTAGTTAACCCGACTGGGATTAAAACCTCAATCTGCCCATCATCAGCAAACCAGCCTGACACGAGTGTGACACCTTAGACCATTCAGCCACTGAAGTGGGTAATGGTTATTAATGTTGGCCGCGAATAAACCATTGCTATTTCTAAATGTCCCTTTCAATGAAAATTGGACATGAGGGGAATAACATTAGGAGTAGAGCAACTTAAGAAAGTGGAAAGCTTCAAGTACTTGGGAAGTGTGGTAGAGGAAAGAAGAGGAAAAGAGAGAGAGAAATTGGTGAGAGAGGGAGGCAAATGGAGGCCTTTTACAAAAGCGTGAGAAGACTGGTCTGGAGTAGAGATGTGCCACAGAAAGGCAGAGGAATGAAATACAGAGTCACTATGGCCCAATATTGCAGCAGGATACAGGCATGTGAGATGAGGTTCCTGAGGAGTAGGCTGGGAGTAGACAAGGATTAACATGGTGAGGGATAGAAGGGTAAGAGAGAGGAGGAGGAACCTCTGCAGGATAAGATAGATATGATGAAATTAAGGTATTTTTGGACATTTGAAGAAGATGGAAGGGGGAGTATTCAAAGGAGAATGCTTGAACTGGAGGTCGTCGACAGGAGGCTAAGAGGAAAACCCAGGGACAGGTGGATAAAGGGAGTGTAGAGGAGTGTGGAGAAGAGAGGATCGGATTGGTTCGGCGTGGAGAAAGAAATACGGCGGGAGAACAGGAGTAAATGGAGAGGCTTGTGTTCGAGACAGACCCTCCCAGTGGCAAGAAATTGTGGATGATGAAGATTAAAATTTTAATATATTTATGATGTGTTGGTATTTATTTTTAAGGGACTTATGTGATATTTACAATTGATTTGGTTTCTATCTGTCTCCCTCTCACTCTCAATGTGTACTCTTACGATAACCGTAGCTGATTTTTAGAAAAGGCATTCTCATTCTTTCTTCAATGTTGCTTCAGTTGTTTTCTCATTAAACTCCCTACCGAAATAATAAACAAACCAATCCGCCCTCCTTGAATTCTGCCAAGTTATGAGTCTCCACTTCATTTTAATATAAATGGTGGAGTTGTGTTCCTTTTGCTTGAGTGCTTTCTCGGAGAGATTGGATATGTCGGAGAATTTGGAGTCTTCCGCGGTATTGTGTGTACTTTGCCACATTCACTTGAAGTTTAGCAATTGAGTTTACATTTAATGAAACTCTCGTAGTGAACATCAGCTTAAGGTGGTAAGGAACACGAGTCAAGGGCGATATTATTTTTTTCAGATTTTGTAACAAAATATTTTAGGTCAAAATAAATCAAATCATTCTTCAGTAGAAAATTAAAGTTTAATTTTCTTCACTTGCTTCACATGATGATCTAAACATTTAAAAAGTTTGTTTATCTAATGACGCTATGCTCATGACAGATTTTCAACAGCTTTTGATATCACCACGTGAATAAAGTGCAATTATATATTATTTCGGTTACAGAGTGTTTTGATAAAAAAAAATGCTAACACAGTGCCCTTAGGGAAAGTCTAGTCATGGCAAGTAAAGATAGGATTTTAGATGTTAATTAATTAATTTTTTTTTACTCAGTAAGTTTTAAATGTATAACGTAGAAACCCAAAATACAATCTCTTAGATAATTCTGAAACAGTGTCACAAAATTATTATTTTTATCTTTAAGTATTTTGTGTAAACATATTTTTATAGGTCTTTTAAAACTTAGCTATGCTGGCGGCCGGGGTTCAATTCTCGGTCCCGGCGTAGATTTATCTGATTACCAAACCCTTCCTTCACCTCTGAAAAGACATCTTGTGAATGTGGGGAATGCCAGGTCTCCACCGTGGTTCGNCCGGGGTTCAATTCTCGGTCCCGGCGTAGATTTATCTGATTACCAAACCCTTCCTTCACCTCTGAAAAGACATCTTGTGAATGTGGGGAATGCCAGGTCTCCACCGTGGTTCGGATTCCACGTTAAACTGTAGGTCCTCCATTTCATCTCACAATCACCCTACCATTGCACATTAGCGTAAGTGCGTATAACCCGAACGGTTAGTAAGACGCGGTGCTAATAATAATAATAATAATAATAATAATAAAACTTAGCCTGGTTGGCCTTGACACACAAATGGCCTTTAGGAATCTTCCTACCAGGATGTAGATTAAAAAACACCGTGGTGTCATTGAATAGGAAACAAGAAAATAAATTTTTTAAAGTATAATAAATATCTTCAGGGCGCAATTAGTATAGTGATTGTGTAAACTAGTCAGAGAAAGAGGGAAAGTTCTATCAGGAGATAAACAAGAGGCCTCACAGAATTAACTTCTCATTTACTCACGTCTCTTTGTATTTTGAACATAGGGGTCTTAAGTTTGATGGTTCCAATACTTGTTTGGTGCGTTAAGTTAAGATGCAACCCGCTTTGCAATATAGCTTTCAATTCTCTAAGTAGGCAACGTCGTTAACTCACATTCTTTACACTCTCGCCTTAAATCTGTGAAACCAAACACCATGGACGTTTGTTTGGGACAAACACGAGAAAATCACTATACTATAAAGCCCCACGGCTGACTCACTCACTCACTCACTCACTCTCAACTCATTCATTCACTCACTCACTCACTCACTCACTCACTGACCTTAATGTTTACCCACGTCCAGATGAGATGGAAACTTGAAATTTGGCAAACTTATAGCATGTAACCGACGGGAAAATTCCAAAATGTTAGTTTTTTAAATTTATAACCTCCAAAGAAATTCAAAATGGAGGAGAAACTTTAAAGTCGGTGCTGAACTTTCTTTGGAGGTATCTTGTGGCTAAACGGTAAGACCTACCAAAAAAACTGATTGCACCAGAACTAGATTTTTGATTTTAGGTAAATTTCGCATATTTTCCACATTTTTTAAATTTTCTGGCGCACATATGGGACAGCTAGAATCATAAAATTGTAAAAATATATCAAAGTTCAAAACGACGCTGGAATTATACTTCATTCACGGGAGGAGTTTACCTCTGAAAGGTATTTTTTCTTACCAATATCCTACTATATAATAGATTTCTGGTAGGGAAAACAGTCCTTTCCCAGGTAAACTCCTACCGTGAACGAACAATACATTAGCTTACACTCATTGGGACTTTGGGGGCGGAGCCCACAACGAGCAAAGTGAGCATATATATAATTAACGTAATAAACGTTCGTTTTTTCTTAAACAAAGGGTCTTATCAACTAATGACCTATAAGCTAATATTATATATTATAGTAGTATACCAAGCACAGCTAAAGTGTTAGAAATTTTGACAGTGGCGACTTGTAGCTAAAATTAGTGGGGGTGCTGCTCCAGAAAAATGTTAACCATTGTTTTAAAATTGTGTAAAAGGAAAAAAACATGTATAAAAAGAAAATTTATTTAGGAATTTGATAGAATCGTTAAAAAAAATGGTTTTTTTGTTACTTACTTTAACTTAAATTGTTACAGTTCAGGCTTGATCTATTCATTTAAAAATGAAATCCATTCTTATTGTTTTAATTTGTGCAAAAAGTTCAATAATTTTCTCCTTGATCTCTGGATGACATTTGAGGAAATCTTTCTCCACTGAAAGTACTGCAAATGCATTTGGTCTTTCTGGTAAATAAAATAACAAAAAAATCAAATAGAATATCTGGAAGCAGAATAATAATCTAATTCTACACTCTTCTACACTTTATCACATTCAAGAATATGGTACACGGTGTTTAAGCGGTTTTTATTGGATGAGCACGGACAATATGGATGTACCAAGCGCAAAATAACATTAGTACTAAGAATCCGTGGTGGATCTAGGCAACACAGTTTTTATAATCAAACATTTTAATGCCCAAAATAAATCAAATATTGCGCCAGTATAAATAGAGAGTTTAATTTTCTTCACATGGTGATATCAACAGTTGTAGAATATCCGCCATTAGCATAGCAGCATTAGATGAGAAACTGGTTAAATGAAGAGAAAAAGTTGTCATTAAATTCCAGGACACACTTGACAGATATTCAATAACTATTTATATCACCATGTGAAGAAAATTAAACTCAACGTTTCTACTGGAGGATTATTTGATTTCTGTTTACCAAAAAGGATGTGGATATAAAAACTCCACACACACTAATATTTTCTCGCTTCCTCTAGTGCCCCCTATTAATTTAAAATCAAATATTCTACGTAATAAAAATAACAACCTCAAATTTATTTTAAATATAATCCTGTGGTACAAATGATCCATGTCTACAGCTGGAAAGGTTGAAATACCAGTGGATATAATGTAAATAACATAAAACAATGTTTCATACCTACAATGAAAAGCGTAAGTCCTAGATTTTTTAGCTTTAAAAAGCATATAAAATCCTAATAATATGTTTTCACTATAATACAAATTTTAAATGCGCAGTAGATCTAAGCGGAAATATATAGTAAACAGACTGAGTTACAATAATAAAATGGCAGCCGAAGCCATTATCGGACTAAGCTGATAAACGTGTCATGCTGAAACTCACCAAAATATTATACAGAACCATCACCGAACATTACGAGCATGAATATAGTTTAAAATCACTGTATTATCAGAGTGATAAAAATTGTAACCTTACTGTGTTTGATTGATAAGCTTTAAAAATACGATATATTAGGAAAATATCTCTAGCTATCGTCTATTCAACCAATAAAGTACACACTAAACTCACAGTACGTTCCTTTTAATCAACACTAAAAAAAACTGATAGAACTAAATTTTAAAAAATTAAGAATGTCCTAAAACTTTGCAATCTGCTGTGCCAATAAATGAACAAAAAAACTAAAATATGTGTCCTACTGAACTAATGAACTGAGCCATCAATTGAACTAAGAACGACCTACTGACTAGTTAACCACACTATTAAGAGAGAAATTGTTTATTCTACAAAAATAATGAACTAATCATCAATCGAATTAAGGAAAACCTACTAAGTAATTAACTACTTGATTAGTAGAATTTGTTTATTTAACTCAACTAGTGATATCAGCTCCTTAATGAGCTTATAAATACCTACTGAATAATTGTAAACTCGGCTAAGAGAACAATTATTTATTAAACTCAAACACTCAACCTCTCTTCAATTTAAATAAGAAACATCAACTGACCAATTACTAACAACTTGAATAAGAGAACATTTATTGTTTATTAAATTTAAACAGTGATCTAGCTGTCAATTTAAATAAGAAACACCTACTGAATAATTTACAGATAGAATTATTAAACAATTATTATTGTTTATCAAACTCAAACAATTAACTAGCCATCAATATAAATGAGAAACACCTACTGACTAATTAAATACTTGACTAGGAGATTAGTTTTTGGCTTAACTATACTAGTTATATCATCTCCCAAATGAGATTAGAAAGAACTACTCGATAAAGATAACCATTGTTTATTACAACCTGGTAATGAACTAAGCACCTAAATGAACTATGAAAGATCTACTGCCTAATTAACTATTCAATTAAGATAATAATAACTACTCACCTCAGAGAACAAATAATTGTTTGCTCAACCCAACAAGTGAACTAAATCACCAATTGAACTAATCGACTAAATACTCTTCAATCAACTGAACTAATCAACTAAACCTAGCAGTGAGCCGTAGCAAAGTAGTGAACCACTATATAAATGAACTGTTAATCTCAGTGAACTAAATGAGTTTGACCTATCTCCCATGTGTTGACACCGAGGGGGTGAGGTATGGAATGTATTGTACGCTGATGTGATATGTGAAGGTGGAGGTAGAGGGTGAGAGGGGACAGTAAACAAGAGCGCAAATATGTGGGTCACAAGCGAGTGATGAACGCCCATGAGTGATAGGGCCAATTAATTCACTCAGCCTTTCCGTTCAACTCTGGCACAGTGTGAAGCATAGTCAGTCATCATTGGGTGAGGTGGAAAAAAGCGCAAGTTAAGGTCAGTTTCTTATTTTTTCAAAACATAACAAGTCAACTTTTACTTTCTCAGAACCCCTCGGTGGAGTATTTCCCTGTATCTTGGCCTAGAGAAGAAACCATTTTACTGATCGGGTTAAAACATAGTAGGCCCCCCCTAATATTTACATAGGGTACCCCCGAGGAATTTTTGGAATTATGTAACCAACACTAACCCACTTCGATGATCGCACTGTCTAAGGGGTCACTCTCATGTTGGAATAAACTGCTTATTATATAGGGATCAGGATTCGAATCCCGGTCGTGTGTGCTTGGGTTGTTTTCCTAAATGGTTTCCCACTCTCTCTCTCTCTCTCTATATATATATATATATATATATGTGTATCATATATATATATATATATATATGTGTGTATCTTATATATATGCAAATGTGTGTGTATCATATATATATATATATATATATATATATATGCTAATGTATGTACAATTCCTTTATATTCAACCTTCCTTATCCATAGCTCATTAGCATAATTAGTCCATAAGCGTATAACCCAAATATGTAGTAAGACACGCACGGAGCTAAGAAAAAATTTAACATTAAAATTAGAGTTAGTTTAGGCTACTTGATGGCGAAAAGAGAACCAATCGATTTTCTTGAATTATTATTATTATTAGCACCGCGTCTTACTACCCGTTCGGGTTATACGCACTTACGCTAATGTGTAATGGTAGGGTGATTGNCTACAGTTTAACGTGGAATCCGAACCACGGTGGAGGCCTGGCATTCCCCACATTCACAAGATGTCTTGTCAGAGGTGAAGGAAGGGTTTGGTAATCAGATAAATCTGTGCCGGGACCGAGGATTGAACCCCGGCCGCCAGCACAGAAGTCTGACACCTTACCCCCTAGACCGCCAGGTCACCGATTTTCTTGAAATCTGCTCAAACAATTTCGAATAAAATTCGTATCCAGGCATTGTTTAACATTACAAACAAAATATTGCAGCTTAAATTTCAGTGAAATTGACATATCATGCTCTACATCTATCTCATTTTGACAATATTATTAGCAACTATTTGAGATATTAAACAACGATTCATTGCACAATTTTTTTTAGAATTATTAATTAATATAATAGGATATAAATTGAAACACATTTTTATAAAAACGATTGTTTCAAAACCATAAGTAAATAAATCAATTTTTAATGGAGGTCTGGGCAATGGGTAGTTGAGTGCTACGTTCTTTGTAAATTAGTTATATTCCTCTTTTCTCAATATGTTTCTGTAACATTGTATATTATTTGATGATCTTTGGTGAAATGTGATGCTCATTTAATTGCTAAATGTATTCATCCAATAATTTAGGCCTATATTAATTAGTTTTACATTATATATCAGGTTTTAAGAAAATGTCTTCTTTTATATTAGATAAAGGATCGAGCAGGCCGGCACATTACTGAGAACCTTGATAAATAAAATAATGTCTGGAGGAAAAATTTAAAATAAAAACTCAGTACTCAAGAATAAATATAATTAAATCTTTTTATAGCAGAATATCTTACTACCCGTTCAGATTATACTCTTATTTACTAGTTACACTAGTGTGTTAAGGATGATGAAGGTTGAATTTATAGGAAGTGTAGCATCATTTACGTGGAAGGAGAGTGGAAAACCATTTAAGTATAATCTCCCTTATTACCACTGACTGGGATCAAATCCCGATCTTTCCGTTATCGGCAATCTAGAATATTGTGAGAGTGGCGCATTAATTCATTTGGCAACCAAAGCGGGTGTAATTAAACTGAAGAACGATGTAATAAAACAAGCACTTGTAATATTGATTTTTCATTGCCATTTAAACTTGTTATATTGAAAGTGTCCTTAGGTTACGGATATAGCCGTATCAATTATCATATTCATATATTGAATAAATTGTACGATGCACCGCAAATAATTACTTTTTTATCTTAAAATAGAGACATTTACTAAAAACTCGTAAGATTTGTGAAACGAAATAATATACATTGATGTAGAAATACATCAACAAAGGACATACATAAAATAATACACACTGTTACAATAACCTGGAGGAAGGGACATATCAGTTCAACATGTTGTATAAAAATAAACTTCAATTTTTAAAAGACCTACCGAAATAAAGATTTGTAAATATTTTATAAAAATATATTTCGAATAAAAGATTTTTATTTCTAATAGTCCTACTACTTAAAGATGATAAGTTATATCATAAATCAAATAGTTGCTGGATTAAGATAAATATTGGAAATTTCTGCTGATGCTTTTCATTGGGAAAAGAAAGTTGCCATTTTGTTTTTAGTTTAATCAAAATCGTTAGAGAGGTTTTGTAGAAAAATGTTTTTTTTTATTACCATTAGGCAAACAACCTTTAATTTTAGGTCCATTTATTTAATTCTAAAAAATGTCTCATGAGAAACATATGAAAAAGCAAGACCAAGTTTCACCCTAATCAATATAAAGACAAACTGACAGCATCCAATGAGGAGAACACTTTGTTTCAGGTGATCATGAAACATCGACATTCATTAAATCTCGAGTTTATTTTTTTTTTATCACAATACGTATTTCTCCAAGAAGTCTAGAGAAAGTAATAATAACACCCAGACATGGAAATCAAACCCTGGAGGACGCTCGGACTAGTTTTGTTCCTAGCTCAAACATTCGTACACTTTTTATCATATTTACATATGATTATACAGGGTGTTTAAGATCAAGTGAAGCTAGTCCAGTTTATTTTTAACCCGCCGTGGCTACAGCGGTTAACGTTTTGCTTTACTTCAAACAAAACATCTTTTAATTTTATTTCTTCATAAACAGTTGGTAATTAATTTTAAAAAATAAGATAAAAATTTTAGAATTCCTGCTTCAAATTGCATATTCATGCACAGGGGCAACTAATATTTAAATTTTAAACCTTTGCGTGCGGTAGATATCAAGCAATGCTTATGACAGACAGATACACAAATTCTTAATTATGTTTCAGTTTCTTCTCCGTTCTGTATCCATACTTGTACACCACTGAATATATAATAAACTTTTAATTTATTTCCAGGTTTATTATTATTTACACAGGTATAGAGACACATTTTTACACGGGGAATGAAGAAACGTGTGTATCACATGCCAATAAACTCTGTTATACAGGCGGACAAAAATCGTAAATTTACACGAAAACTATTTTACGTGGCTCACTTCTGATTAAACAATAATGGCGATAAAGAGTTAATAGAAGCTCCTAATACTGAATATTGTTGAATTATTATATGCTATTTAGATAAAAACTGAGTTGAAAAGGCCGTTTTTTATTATTTAAGAATGACTACACAGATAAGCATTTAGCACAAATCTTCATTCTGTCATAGTATAGACATACTGTAGTTACTGACAAGAAACTTTGTCGCTTTGTCCTCCATCGTCAACGCAGAAAATGTCGAATAATAATTCAAATACGAATGCACTGCACACCTTTCTGGAAGATCTTAGTATTTTATTTTTCCTTTTACTCCCACATCTCGCGCGAGGTGAGAGCTGAGTTGGGCCTGATATGAGGAACGCTCTTAAGGTCAGGTGCTAGGGATTGCAAGTAAAGGTCAGTATTTTCACAGTTTTTGTATCAAAAACAAAAAATCATATAAAATAAATCAAATATTGCTTCATTATAAACATGGTCTAATTGTCTACACATGGTGACCTTAACAATTGGTGAATATTTGCCAAGGGTGTCCTAAAATTTTATTACAATATTTCTCTTAGTTTAAATAATTCTCAACAAATATGAATATTTTCATGACAGATAATAAAATACTATTGAGACTCTATGTGTGGAAAATATAACTCTGTTTCTACTGGATCAATATTTTACATATATATATATATATATATATATAAAAGCAACATGTCTTAGTACCCATGTGACTTGTACCTTTATATATTAATTATTTAATAGGTTAGAGATGTGTAAGGTTAAATTTAGATGGAATGTACCTGCGTTTGTGGGTAGGGAAAGAGTTAAACCATCTAGTAAAACAATTCTTAGTACATCCGATAGGGATCGATCACGGATCTCTCCGTCATTGCCAGTCTAGTCTATTGCGAGAGTATCAGCTTAGACCACGTGGCCACCCAAGCGGATGTTATCAATATTGGCAACAAAAAATATAAATTGTTTTTTTATGAATACTACAAAAAACAATTACCTTTTCTCACCTTACCTTCTTTATAAACTTAAGACCACCCCTCAAAGAGACATAGCTAAAACAATAAGAGAAAGAATACAGTAACTTTTCAAAACTATCGGATAAGTTTCTTATTTTTCTTGTTTGACTATATCTAAAAGAGCTACCAGATAACCTGAACAATTATCCTATTGATTTAGAATTACTTTGAAAAGTTTTTTCTTACAAATCGTCACAATCCTTGTCTTGGGTGTTTCACCTCGTTTTCTAGAGCCTCCTTCATTTCCAATTCCAATGCTGCCGTTCTCTTTAAAGAGTTTGGTTGAGTGTTTAATCGATATCCTGAAAGAGAATATATTGCCGCTGCCGCGTCCTGGAAATGCAAGGTGGATTCATTTCCTTAAATTCTACACTTACTACTGCCTTTAAATGTATATACGATATGAGAGGTAAGTTCTTTACTACAAATTCTAACGGCACACGGTCGTATCCATCTCATCGTCCTAGGTTCGGATCCTAACCATATTAGTATATGGCCTGATCATCCTTTATTCACATGCGTCAATTTATATCTCAATGCCAGAATTAAGTATTTAAACATATTGTGTTCGGGTGCCAGGTATTTTAACTTTCCCTACCAAAGATTGTACTAGCCTTGATTTTGATGCAAGATAACTTGAATTAGGATCAATTTATTCAAAATTTTATTTCTGTTCATTAAAGACAGACCAATTATAGATAGTGAAATTTTAGTTGTAGTGACTAGTTCAGAGCCAACCCTTTGATTACGCTAGCGTCCAACAAACGTCCTTTCTCTTTTTTGAAGTTTTCAAAGAGTGTTTTCCCAATGGCTACCAAGGGGGATGTTTGCAACTCTCACCCCCTCACCAAGGGGGATTTCTCTTCTTAAAAATAAATCGGCCAAGGTTGCTTTCCCTGTGACTTAAAAAAAATTGCAGCTTGGTTTGGGGAAATCTTTTAAAAATTTCCCTGTTCCTTACAGCTAGTTTTTTAAGGATAGTTAATACTAAAAACACAATATGTATTGTACCCTTATTTTATAAAGTGGACCAAGTGGTGCTCCAATTATTCCTTCATTGAAACTTATAAATCCTGATTAAAGTGATTGACCCTTTTCATTTGGCGTGGAAATGTAGATCCATGGGAACAAATGGTTATCTTCAAGAATTTTTAATGTCTTACAATTTTCTTTTCGGAAACGGTTTGTCCAAGAATAGAATCATGTTGATTAAGTTATACTTTTTATATAGTACACACCTCTTATATAATTTTAACAGTGATAAAATATAAATAAAATTGACAATTTTCAATAGAAAACTGCCGGCTGCATCACACAAATCAATAAAATGTAACAAATAATTAGAATCTATAACATTACCTTATAAGGGGTGTTGAAAATATTTTTTTTTAAATTCACTCGTTCTCGAGAAAACTGATATTCCCAAACTTACGACCTGTCCGGTAGCTAGCGTCATCAACTATTTCCGTGATCCATCTGTTCTTGTTTGTGTAGAAGGATACTTTGGGTGGTTGTGAAGCCACACCATGCCTTTCACCCTCCCGTCTGCTATCCCAAAAAATAGGTTTTAGACTTGCGATTTACAGGGCCAAGGGCCTTAAGTTAACATGAAATATATGTTATGCTTCAGAATATTGGCTTAAAAATTGATTGATATCATTCTTTTCGGAAATAATAATGGTTTCTTAATAATACATTAATATCAATAAAAAGTTTTATCTTACTATTCAAATAATACTTTTCATAATATTTCCGTAGATTATTGAAAGAACAAAATCTATATAAAAAAATTTTTTGTTTTTTTTGTTTTGTGGTTTTGGCAAAAATAGATACTAGATTATATGAACTTATTCATTAAAAATGGTTTTATTAACACTTGTATTAATCTAACAATGTATAGTAATATATACAGTGTATGTAATTCATAATTATGTAACATTTTACACTTCCCCGTAGCCTTAACCTTTTTGGACCAAATAACGTCCTAGACACCTTGTTTTTGAACACTTGTTGAACATTTGTTTGCGTCGTGTAAGATAATAGTCCACGTTTCACACCCATAGAGAACAGTCATTAAAGTTATGTTTTGTATAATATGAATATTACATTCCTTGAAAGAAGGTGAGATGTCAAACATATGGATGTGAAAAAAGTATCTGTACTTGACTAATATAAATATTTTCCTTTCGATACTATTATTGTCCCGGTACAGATTTATCTGATTACCAAACCCTTCCTTCACCTCTGACAAGACATCTTGTGAATGTGGGGAATGCCAGGCCTCCACCGTGGTTCGGATTCCACGTTAAACTGTAGGTCCTCCATTTCATCTCACAGTCACCCTACCATTACACATTAGCGTAAGTGCGTATAACCTGAATGGGTAGTAAGACGCGGTACTAATAGTAATAATAATAATAATGATACTATTATTTTATTATTCGATACTTTTTCCAATACTTTTACTGAAATTAGTACTCACACTCCGGTATCGGATAGGTATTGAAAGACACAACTTTTTTTGTTACCTCACTCGTGCTGGGATTAAATGTTTAATATGGTGGGCTGTGGAGGAAGAACGAATGACGCGTTTCTCAACCCTCGGTTATCACCCATTTTCTGCATGACAAGCAAGAAGCAACTCTAGAATACAATCTCTTTTAGGTCATAAGCCCATCATATTTCATAGCATTATTATTATTATTATTAGCACCGCGTCTTACTACCCGTTCGGGTTATACGCACTTACGCTAATGTGTAATGGTAGGGTGATTGTGAGATGAAACGGAGGACCTACAGTTTAACGTGGGATCCGAACCACGGTGGAGGCCTGGCATTCCTCACATTCACAAGATGTCTTGTCAGAGGTGAAGGAAGGGTTTGGTAATCAGATAAATTTTATGCCGGGACCGAGGATTGAACCCCGGCCGCCAGCATATAAGTCTGACACCTTACACCTAGACCACCAGGTCACCCTATTTCATAGCAGATCTTTAATCATTGTTTATCAACACCCCAGGCACAAGGCAAGGGGCGACCATTCTACTACCTCTGACCCCTTTATAAATTAGCATAGTCATCACAAACTGAACAGAATAACCTTTTGTAGAGTTCAAGAATTACAATTTTCAGTGTTTAAATACATTTTAAAGTACAATTATGATGAAAAGTTGAAATTATAATTATTATTACTAGATAAAAAAATCCAGATTAAATTTTTGATACCGATACTTACTGCTATCGATACTTTTTCTCGATACCAGTATGGTATCGATATTTTTTCCCGATACTTTTAATGATGATAGTATCGATATTTTTCTTCCAATACCATATCCCAAGTCAAACATTTACAGACAGAGCAATAGCATGCATTTCCCGACTGACTTATTCTCCTAGTTTCCAATCTGATAGCGTTATTGCGAGCTATAATTGGGCTAAAGATCGTTCAGTATTTAAATTGGGGTTTTCCCTTTAACAGTGATAAATTAATAAATAAGGCATTGCTTGCAGTTCCTGTTATAAAATTAAGATAGTTTATAAGTCACTTGTTGATATAGTCAGTCCAAAAAGAACACTATCGCCATGTCTTACTATTTATTTGGGTTATTTGAAAACGCATGCATAGGTCTACTTTTAATTACGTTAATATGTTTAAAAAAATAGGGAGGTTGGATAAATAGGAAGTGTACCCGCAATACGTGGAGATGAATGGCGGGAAAACACCACCCGCAACACACCAGGCTGAGATTCTAACCTCGAGCACCGCCATTAGTAGTCTATTGAGAAAATAACTACACATAACCAAATTATTTTCATGTTCTAAGGTGTCACTATCTTAATATACTGGACTGTCAATGACGGGGAACTCAGGGTTTGAATCCCTGTCTGGGGTTCTGAGTGTAGTTTTTTTTTTCCTAAATGGTTTTTCATTCTCCACTCGAAGTAAATACGGGTACACTTAATTTAAATTCAACCGTGCTCATTCTTAACACAATTAGTAGTAGGTCTTGTGATAAAGTAGTTATAGCACCTGGATACGAGTCTAGGGGTCTCGGCTTCAACTCCCGACTGGTAACTTTAACAGTATTCTCTTAAGGGGAATTATCCTATCGGTCGTCAAGGTTTGGTTAACTAGGTTTAAGCTTCCCACTGGCCCACACCTCCATATTCACTCATCATGACATCTCATTGCTGGTTAGACGTGTAGACAACCTCCATATTCACCATCATGACATCTCATTGCTGGTTAGACTTGTAGATAACCTCCATATTCACCATCATGACATCTCATTGCTGGTTAGACGTGTAGACAACCTCCATATTCACCATCATGACATCTCATTGCTGGTTAGACGTGTAGACAACCTCCATATTCACCATCATGACATCTCATTGCTGGTTAGACGTGTAGACAACCTCCATAGATGTACTCTAGTTAACGCTCTGTTACACCAGAGCGACAAATAGTCTACCTTCAGGCGACCGAACTGGATGTCATGTAGCTCCCGATCATATATATCATAGGTTAAAGGAAAAGAGAAAAATACGAGAATAATATTATTAGCTATATATAGAGTCTGCTCATGATAGGTTTTTACCTGGATGACAGTTCAAAAATCATATTTTTAGGTTTTTGTTTGCAAATACTGGTAAAAGATCACTGCTTTGTTATAAATAATAATAGGTTTTTTAAATACATGTTATATTTTACATTGAAAATAACGCAAACTTAGGTTTTCTTATACTGTTTCTTCACTTTTAATAATATCTTTTTACCCAATCCGAAACAATATTTTAAACCTAATTAAAAGTACTTATTCTCCATTTTGGAATGTTATCAATGATTTATAATACAAGCATCGTATTTACTTGGGAAAGAGAAAACATTTGTCATTTTTTATATAGATAATAAGTTATTTTATGATTATTTTATTGTATTTTGAAATATTTAACTGAAAAAAATATTTGTATCCTCTGCGTGGGTGCATCATTGTAAAAAACTTGTTTCCGTCACGTTCAAACACATGGTTCAAATTCGTATATCGCCATTTTGAAGCTATATTATTTAGATATTTTTTGAAAATGGTGTGAATAATATATTTTTTAAGTGGAATAAAAAAATAAATAAACTTTTTGCCCGACCTCAAATAAATACATAAATAATATTGGCCTAAATTATTGTAGCTTACTCTCAAATTAATACATCACCATACGTATTCATTACAGTTATCCAAAGCGAGCTATGTCAGCTGTTGTTGGCGTAGGGATATATTAAGGATTATTTCTAGTATATTTTTGAGCTGTCACCCAAGTAAACTAAGATCATGAATGTATTATATGTGTTCAGTGCGAACGAGTAGTAGGGCTAGGTGATAAATATATATTATATCTATATGACTACATTCCCTGAGCTTCTTATTTCAATCTTGATACGTACGTCATCAGATACGACGACGAATGAAACAATCCCCCCCACAGCCCCCCCCCCCC
>CABEEJ010005679.1:16079-29354 GCA_901482245.1 Timema douglasi | reverse complement strand
GGGGGGGGGGGTTTAAACGCGAAGTCTGCGAACAATGGTATGACAGAGCAGACAGGGAGGAATATAAGTAGCCCCTAATCGTGTTTCAGGATATATTGTAACTGTCATCCGCTGGGTTGCTCTCATTTTTATACAACCCCCACTCCTCCCTTATTTTCTGCTACGCTACCTTATATTCTGACTAGGCCCTATATATGACTGATTAATGTTCGTTTGTTTCAGAAGAGAGATTATAGGTTGAGCTGTATTTATTTTTAAAATTAGTCGTCATATAACAAATAGGAAATTGAAGAAAGATAATGCATTTACACTTATTTGAGGTGGGGATTTAGGGGACGCGAGAAATGGTTATGGGAAAACATTATTTTGGAAAAGATAAATCAAATATTGCTTTTTTACAAACACAGAGTTTAATTTTATTCCCATTGTGATATCAACAGTTGTTGAATATATGCCATGAGGATAGTGGCTTTAACTGGGAAACTTCTTAAATGAAGAGGAAAAATTGTCGTTAAATTCAACGACACCCTTGACAGATATTCAACAACTGTTGATAACATCTTGTGAAGAAAATTAAACTATGTGTTTCTATTGAAGAAATAGTTGATTTATTTTGACAAAAAAAAAAGTTTAAAAACAAAAAATTCGAAAACACTGACCTTAACTTACCTATCCTACATTTCCACCTTAAGGCCCTTGGCTCTGTCGAGTGCAAGTCTAAAACCTATTTAATGGTATGGTGGGTGGGTGGGCCTAAAGGCGTGGCATGGCTTCATAACCAAACAAAGTATCCTTCCGTGCCAAAAAAAGAACAGATGGATCATGGAAACCGTGGATGGCACTAGATACCGGACAGGTCTTGAGGAAAAAATCATACGTTTGGAAATATCAGTTTTCTCAAGAACGAGTGAAATGTTTATGTTAATATCTTTAACACCTCTTCTAATATAATGTATCGATGTTTATTAATTGTTACATTTTCTGATTTTTTGTAATGAAGCTTCCAGTTTTCTATTGAAAAAATGTCAATTGTATCGATATTCAATCACCGTTAAAATAATTGAGGAGGTGTAGACATAAAAAAATATAACTAAATCAACAAGCTTCTAATATTGAACAAACTGTTTTCGAAAAGAAAATGGCAAGAAAATAAAAATTCTTGAAGATAACCGTTGGTTCTCATGCCTCTGAATTTCCACGCCAAATGAAAAGGGTCGATCGTCTTAACTTGTGGAAAGCAGAAACCTTGATAAGAAATACTATAACAATTTTGTATACATATTTAGAACCCACATGCCTCTGAAAATTGATGCAATACTTATCTTAACCTACCTTCCTAGGATGCAATTCTATCTTCACACGTTTGTGGGATATTATTTAATCCACTTCTGTATCCGTGGAAATTATAATCCAGTATTTGTGTATGTTCAATAATCACAATCAGATGGAGCTTTATGAACCATTTACCTGAAACAAAAGTAAAATTAAATTACACTTCTTACATAAATAATTAGTTAGTGGCATATATAAATATTATATTAAATATATATAAGCTTTTTTTTATAATATAAGACACATTTATTACTATCTATCCAGATTGTTGACACTGTAGTTCTATCTATGAATAGCAAACAACTCTGTTTTTTGGGCTTTTTTCTACCGAGTCTTAGCACCTGTTTGAGCTACACCTACTGCACTAGGGACAAAGGGGGAAGATAATGGGATAATGTATATTAAATGTACCCACATTTGCGTGAATGGTAAGTGGTTAATAGTTTTGTTAAAATTGTACCGTCGTTCCTCGGTCCAAAGGAATAGTCTACAAAACAAAGCTATCAACTCACCATGGCCACCCTATTTGACCAGCTAAACAACACGCCCGACACTGCTGGTCCCACACATTCACACTCTTAACTAAGCTTCACGACTGCATTCCAAAGGCACTAGCGTCGGCGGAATCAGGGAAAAGGTTCCACAAAGATGGAGATGCTTCGATACTCGTCAACATGTCTTCTACAATGTTCTCCATCCAACCAGTGTGTGTGCTACCCACCACGTGATTTCTAAACTCCCGCCCTTTGAGGATAGCATATAAAGTGTCGTTCAGCCCAGAGAAGATCACTGCTGGGACTTGTTTGATTTGAACTAGGTGGGTATCATTGAGCTACGAGACATTGAGAAAATATAAGCAAAATTGCGTTTCGGAATAAAAGTATTTATTTAATTTATTTATCAAAATTATTTTTTGTAAATATTAATCAACATTTTTACATAACACTTTTTTGCTAAGATGCTTCGTTGGAAGACTTGATAGGATAGGATAATATGTTTCCAAAGACTCTGTTGTGGAAATAGACTATCATACCATCACTTTGTTTGATTAAATTTAATAATAATATGTTTCTAAAATCACTTGTGGAAATAGACTATTAAACTGTCAGTTTGTTGTTTTATTATATTTAATAATAATAATTTTCCAAAGATTTTAATTTGGAAATAGTCTATTAAACTTTCACTTTATTCTTTGATTATATTTAAGGACAATACTATGCCAAAGATTCCAAAGATGAAATATACTCTCAAAAATTTCATGTTTCTTGTTTAAGAATAATTTTCCAAAGACTCTAAAAAGGAAATATACTTTTTTACTTTCACTATCATGATTTACAGCCTATGAAGGAAAATAAGTGAGCAAAGACTCTATTATGGAGATATACTTCAGTAAGAACTTTACTATAATACAAGATTGGTTTTGTATGAATCAAGTTAAAACTTAATGTTTAATAATTATATTATGCTGTTAGTCATATTATTTGAGTTAGGCCACTATGGCAAGTCTTACATGCGCTTAATATTTGCCGCTTAGGCCCATAAATTAATATTCTGTTGTCAAAGTAAGTTCCTGAAAGTTATGAAAACTTTAAATATTTATCGTTATGTTAGAAACTTGTCGAGGGAAATATATTTTATATTGAAGTTATCATGCACATATATCTTGGTTTATTCAAAAGGTTAGGAATGAATCTTGAGTTTATGTTAACCATGGGTTTCTTTCAAATTATTAGTATTTGATTCTTTGGTTTTTAATACAAGTTATTGTTGTTGACGCCTGGGTAACTAATTAATTCGGACTTAATATTTGTTTTGTGTATTCATAATATTATTGCCTCCAAATATGTGTGTGCGTATAGTTTCAAATTTATTAAGCAAACTTTAAACGCATAACTTATAAAGCTACTATGAGGAACTTAAATTATAATAAAAAGTAAAACTTGAATAATAACTTAGGCGTATATAGGACTTTTCTTTAACTTAGTTTTTTATATATATTTAAATATCACTTCTTTTGGATGTGGAATCTAAAATATTATTTGTTGTAACAGTAACTTATTATTAAAATATAATTGCAATATTACATTTATCTTCTACTATAATTTTGGCATCCCTGTCTTTTCCTATCTATGAACTTTTTAAGGTATAAAAAAGCATCAGTTTTACTGTACCCTAATGAGGAAGGCTTACCTTTTCTTTATTTCTGCAACCAGGTGGGTTGCAAGTCGCTGGGTAACAATCATTTTTTCTCAGATTCTTTTTAATCTGTTCAACTCATCAGCCCCACTCTACCTATTTTGTTTGTTTGTTATATTTTGCACCCTCGAGTGATTTTTGGGTTAGGAAGGAGGTTGCAAAGTTAACTAAACAAAACCCTTTATTTGATTTTGGAAGGCTCTTACTGTTTTGAATTTAATTCTTTTTTCAGCATCACATCTTACTACCCATTCGGGCTATAAAATTAATTATATTGTGTTATTATCCTCCTTAGTGGTTCGATAACTGCTTTAAATAATTAATTTTATAGGCTGGGAGGCATTTTGAATGAGTTTAAGGAGTAGAAAAAGTTTGGGTATCACTGTTTAATACATGACCCTTGTGTAAGCCTTAATGATCAGTGAACGGGGAGGTCATGGCTTGAAACCCAGTCGGGTGTACTTAGGGTTGGTTTTACTTATTAGTTGTCCACTCATTTTCCACTCCCTCTAGATTCAACCTGTCGCATCCCTAACATACTAGCGTAATTAATTAATTTGCGTACTACCCAAACGAGTGCTGAGATGTGGTGAAGGAAAAACAATACTAACATAAAATTTAATAAATTATATTTTAACAACAAACATACAATTTTAAAATATTTATAGTATTAAAAATAGTATAAATTATATTTTTTGTTATAACTACGCCTTACTACCTATTCAGGCTATCCGCATATGTTCTAAGTACGCTTATAAGATACGGATGATAAATGTTGAATTTATAGGAAGTGTACTAGCATTTGCGTAGATCTAGAGTGGAAAACTATTTAGGAAAAAAAACTCATTGCATCAGATTGCAATTTGAACCCTGAGATCTCGGTTTTTAACAGTCCATTCTGTTGTGAACGAGACGCCTTAGACTAAGTGGCCACTATAGAATGTTTGTATATATTATAAATACTACATCAAAACATAATTTTTTTTATCTCAACTTATTTAAATTAAACTAGATTCCAAAATGTATGCTAAGCTACAATTCAAAATATAACATTTAAATTATATAATATTTTGTCTTTCAAAAAATGTACCTGATTAATAAATGAACCAAACTATGTTCCCTTACAAAGTTATCGTGACACAAACCGAGAATTTAATTTCAAATTAAAACTAGTTAATAAGCTAATCAAGCCCGCGTCATCTCGCGGACAAAACAACCCCGACAAACAAGTGGTCGGAAACTCATTTACTGTTGTAAATCAGTTGTAATGTTGGTGGGCAGCACGGAGGGAAGAAAGGCACTGGTGACTCCGAGCTACAGACTAGATTATAGAGCAACCACCAACCCACCCCCACCCCTCCCTATTAGTTCAGGACAAATTACTCTCCTCAAATTAATAATCTCATCATCACTCATCGGTAAACTAGTGGCTTAAATGGAGACAAGTTGAGAGGCAGTTCCATTGCACTATCATTTATATAAATATAGCCCTATATATATATTAGTTTTAGCACCACGTCTTACTACCCGTTCATGTTATACGCTTATGTACTAGCTACACTAATGGTACATGGATTATGAAGGTTATATTTATAGGAAGTGTACACGAATTTGCGTGAAGGAAGATTGAGAAACAATTTTGGAAAAACCGCCCTTAGTACACCCAACAGAGATTCGAACCTTGATATCCCCATCATCGGCAGTCTAGTCTACTGCGAGATTAAAGCGTTAAACCACGCGGTAACTGAAGTGGGTCCTTTATTATTATTATTATTATTATTATTATTATTATTATAGCTAATTACACGCTATTAGCACTCATGAGTGTGTTTTATGATACGTATTTGTATCTAGGAACGTTCAACGTTGGTTCATTAAAAATCCGACTAGCAGAATCTGAGAAAAAGGGTATCAAACATTTTTGGGGGGCTGCCATCTTGAAATTAAATGGCGTGAATAGATAATTGTAACTATCATCCCTGTTAAGTGGACGTTCGAGCTATTTCTATAAGAAGTTTCAGTACAATTGGTATAGTGTTTTTTGCGTGAAAGAGTGACAGCTGAGAAATTTAACAAAAATAATATTTCATAGCCTTCATCTTTAAAAAAAAATGGGGGATATCAATTTTAATTAGCCTGGCTGTTAACCGGACTTCTTAGCGTTGTCCATGCGAATAAAATCTTTAGTATTCTCAGCCCAGCCCTTTAGTGATTTATTTCGTTAAATCATTTTTTATTATATTACATTATGTTTCATCACACATTTGAGATACACGCAAATGTAATAACTAAGCTAAATGTCATAGAGATGATGAGGTTGAATTTAGAGGAAGTGTATAACCATCTGCCTGAAGACATAGTGTAAAACCAACCCGGAAAATTCCACCTTTATACCTCTGATTAGGGATTCGAACCCGTATTTCTCCGTCACTGGTGCTACTTTCTATTGGTAGAGTTATGCCTTAGGCAATTCGATGACCGAATCTATTATTGGGACTATTACTCGTCTAGTATTATAGGAGAGGCAAGGAGGATGCAGGTAACGGGGTAAGTTGACTGTAAAGGTAAGTGAATAGAAAACTGTTCTTATATTAATTGCACTTGTCTTCCTCCATCTTTAAAACCAAAGAACATAGAAATTTCACGAGGGTAAAACCTCATGTCAAAAGCAGATATAGATCAAAAGTGCACAGAGAAGAACAACTTCATATGTCAACATGGCAAAAATCTTGTGTCTACAGTGAGGGAGGGAATTTAGCTATTACTTAGAATGTAGTTCTCCAAAATATAATTGGCGGACAGTAGTTTTTTTGTACTATCTTTGTTCGTTGGGGGATGCGCCAGTGCGCTTTCTTTGGATGTAAACTAATGTCATTCCAGAGACTTTTTTGATAGTTCTTACCGTTTAGCCACAAGAGACCTTCAAAGATCAATGTTTACTCACATTAATGTTTACCCACTTCCAGATGAGCTAGAAACTTTGAATTTAGTAAACTTATAGCTTTCAGCCTGTAACTGACGGTAAAATTCCAAAAAGTAAAAAAAAAAATGGCGGAGCAACTTTAAAGCCAGTGCGGACCTTTCTTTGGAGGTCTCTTGTAGCTAAACGGTAAGACCTATTAAAAAACGTATTGAACCAGAGCTATATTTTTGATTATAGGTAAATTTAGCACATTTTTTTTTGTTCACCAACTAACATGCTAGCAGAAACGTATATGAACCAATTATATTTTGACGAAAATTAGAAATAGATGATTGCGGACATTATTTTATTGACTAGTAGATAAACATATCTAATAATTATATCCAAATGGTTGCTCTAAAATTATAGTATTGTGTCATTAAACAAATTAAAACAAAACAAAAATGATAAAACACTATTTCCATATGAGATTTATTTTAAATAATTTAACAACTGTATGTGCAGCTGTCTGCTTTTATTTCGTTTTTAAGACGCATGCGCAATGATTGATTTGGTTGGTTTAGGCAAATGCTCAAAGATTGATTCAGCTGATTTTGAAATTTGATTAGATCTCCCAAGTTGATGTTGCTGCTTAGAAAAAGTAGAGCTGAAATTATTTCAAGTTCCACTTAGCGGACAACGCCAATGAGACTGAAATCTTGTGATTGGTTTCAAGAGGTTCACCATAGAGAAATGTATACTCTATGGGTTCACGTGGTTACCTTTCTTCTCTGATCTTGTTCTTGGCAAGCGTGTCAATCCACAGTTACCCACCTCTAGTAACGACTTTCTTTTACCACCACATCTTACTACCTGTTCAAGTCTTACGTATATGTACTAGTTTTGCTATGGAGTAAGCTATGAGGAAGGTTAAATTTAAGGGAAATGTACCTGCATTTGGGTGAAGAGAGAGCAAGTGAAAAACCATTCTTAGAAAATCAACCTCAGTACACCTGAGCGGGATTCAAACCCCGGTCTCCCTGTCATCGGCAGTCTAAGCTAACACGAGAGTAACGCCTTAGCTCATGTGGCCACCGAAGCAGGTAGTAGTAGCACTATCTTTATTTTTAAATCTTGAATCAACTTTAAACGAGGCATAACTCTCTCCTTCTCTTTCACCCCATTTCAAATTTCTCTCTAATTAAAATACATTGCCCACGTGCATTCTATATACCCAGGAGAAGTTAAATTACCATCAATAATTCACAAAATCACATACATACGGGCACGAATGGCTTCGCTAGAGTCATCTACTAACGCATACAATCCTGTTTTATTTACACGTTATTCTTTTACGTATACATTCTCATTTTTAAAAGTTATTCAAATAAAACCGTGAAAATGTTCACAAAACGTTAAAACTACATCTCGTTATGAACCAATATTTTCTATCAAAAACTTAATAACAGTTTTTAAAAAGTATAGTTATTATTATTAGCACCGCGTCTTACTACCCGTTCGGGTATACGCACAAACGCTCATATGTACTGGTAGGGTGATTGCAAGATGAAATGGGAGACCTACAGTTTAACGTGGGATCCCAACCACGGTGGGGGCCTGGCATTCCACACATTCACAAGTTGTCATTAATACACGTCTTGTCAGAGGTGAAGGAAGGATTTGGCAATCAGATAAATCTGGGCCAGTACCGAGGGTTGAACCCCAAACCCCAGCACAGAAGTCCGACATCTTACCCCTAGACCACCAGGTCACCCAAAAGGGTTAGTTAAAGCCGTTGTAATAACTGAGAGAATAACCCGCTTCAGTGGACAATTGCTTTAACACATCTGTCTCTTATTATACTAGCCTACTGAAGAAGATCGGGGTTTTAATCCCGGTTGGGTCCACTGATGGCTGTTTTTCCAAAATCGTTTTCCTCTCTTCTTCCACGTGAATGTAGATATCTTATCTCTAAAACGCTTCCTTCCTCATCCTTACCCCATTAGAGTAGTTTTTACATATGCTTTTAACCTGAACATGTATTAAGAAGCGGAGATAAAAAAAAAGAAAGACATGGTTGAACCATTCAAATTATACTCCCCAGCCACATTATAAGCTATTTTTATTGGTGCACTCCTCCTATTATCAGTCCGGAATGTTCGAATCTACACACTATTATTATTATAATTACCGCGTCTTACTACCCGTTTGGTTTATACGCACTTACGCTAATGTATAATGGTAGGGTGATTATGAGATGAAATGGAGGACCTACAGTTTAACGTGGGATCCAAACCACGGTGGAGGCCTGGCATTCCCCACATTCACAAGATGTCTTGTCAGAGGTGAAGGAAGGGTTTGGTAATCAGATAAATCTTTGCCGGGACCCAGTATTGAACCTCGGCCGCCAGCATAGAAGCCTGACACCTTACCCCTAGACCGCCAGGTCACCAATCTATACACTAAATTGGTTGGGATGTGAAGGGTAGAATTTAGATATAATGTGCCTTTATTTGGGTGGAAGGAAATTAGGATTTGATTTAGCACACCTACCCTTAGTATGCTCAACAGGAATTTGAATTCTGACCTCCCTATTATCAGTGACCCGGTCTATTTCGAGAATTACTTCTTAAACCGCGTGATAATCGATACGTGTAACAAGCTATTGTAAGATTCTGCTATGAAGTAACATATAATACAAACTTTGTTTTTGCTGTAAACATTACTTTACATGATATATGGAAATTAATAGCAGAAGACACCCGCCACGGTGGCTGCGTGGTCTAAGGCGCTACTCTTCCAGTAGACTAGACTGCCGATGACAGGGAGATTAAGAATCGAAACTTGGTCGGGTGGACTGAGGCTGGTTTTTCCAAACCGGTTTTCCACTCTCCCTCAACGCAAATACGGGTACACTTCCTGTGTGTATAGCCTTCCTAATCCATAAAACCATTAGTGTAATTAATACATAAATGTATTAACCGAACGGGTAGTAAGATACGGTTCCAAAAAGAAACAGCTGAAGATCACATGACTTCACGAATAAAATATTTAAATGGTTTTAATTAATTCTTACAGCCATCAAAGAAATGTCTTCCTAAATAAATTGGACTGTACATTAGTAGAGTGAGACTTTGTATCAACGTGGTATAAATGTCTATTCTGACTTGTTGGTGGTGGAAAATCGAGGTTTTAATAAAGGCCAGGTCTATTGAAGGGGTATTTTTTACTAAAACGTTTCTCACTACTTCTTCACGACAATTTAGATACATTTTCTCTTGTCTGTAACTCTCTCATACTTATCCCTATTAACCAAATTAAGTGTAGATAGCCCAGACAGATAAGAGTTGAGAAAATAAAATTCCATATTATAAGTCCACAATCGAGCCATACCGACCGAACGTTTGTCGTCTGTTGGCTGAGATTGTATAAACTTTAATGAATAGGTGTAATGTGGACCCTCCGGTCGTTAATCTAAGTTTTCTAGAGTAGACCCGCTACTCTTTTTTTTATTCGTGTATCTGCTCATTTGTCCTCAAAATACTGAGTTTGACCTAGTTCTAAACCAAATGGTTCACAGAAAATCTGTAAGTGCCGGGAATCGAATCCAGAACCTTCGGATATATGGCCAAGATTTCTAATTACTAAAGTACAGCGGCGGTCATCGATTAAATAAGAGCAAATTAAAAACATTTAGATAAAACTTGTATATAACTAGTGTGACTACTTATTTAATATCCCTAATAATTGATTTAAAAAAATCTTATATTATTACTAAGTTGGCAGACATCAGAATAAGTTTTTATATTGACTTTAATTTGTGATTGATTACGCGTTTAAGAGAATACCAGTAAGCTCTTGTGAAACTCTCGCAGAATCAACCTTACCCTCCCCTCCCCCTCCCAAAAAAAATATTCAGTCTTTTGTTGGGTTGTTGACATTAAATACTCAGCGAAGTGTATACACAAAATACCAAAGAGAGTTTATTTTCGGAAATTGATACAAAAATATTGTTATATTTTTATTTTAACTTAAATTTTAGGCAAACAGCGTGTTTTAACGTAAACTGAATACCCTGTGTCAAAAGTTGGTAAAAAATCTTGTCCACTGATACCTTATTTATCGCTGTAGGATTGCATTAGTTGAAAAAAGGGATGTTGACAACAGAAATAATATATAGGATATTTCATTCTCAGTAGGTGTCAGAAATACTATAATTTTTATTTCTGGGGAGTAGATTATTATTATTATTGTTATTATTATTATTATTATTATTGTTATTATTATTATTATTATTATTAGCACCGCGTCTTACTACCCGTTCGGGTTATACGCACTTACGCTAATATGTAATGGTAGGGTGATTGTGAGATGAAATGGAGAACCTACAGCTTAACGTGGGATCCGAACCACGGTGGAGGCCTGGCATTCCCCACATTCACAAGATGTCTTGTCAGAGGTGAAGGAAAGGTTTGGTAATCAGATAAATCTTTGCCGGGACCGAGGATTGAACCCCGGCCGCCATCATAGCTGGAGAGTAGAGCTTGAGAATATAATTTCAGGTATTACTGAGTAATTTGTTCACATTGGAGAAAGGCAGTGGAAATATTCAACTCTCGAAGAGGTGGTTGTAGTATCAAAGTAGTTTAAACTAATAATTGTTTTAAGAATAACTTTAATTTAAGTTTTGACTAAAATATTTGGCTGATTTTTATTTCTCATATCATAAATAATACTTACTACCCGCTAGTATTATACGCTTAAGTACTAATTACACTAACAAACTAGGTATTGGGAAGGTTAAATATTGAAGAAGTGAACCCGAATTTACGCGGAAGGGCTATGGAAAACCATTTAGGAAAATCCATCCCAGTTTATCCGAATGAGATTTGAGTGGATCTCCCAGTCCTCGGCAGTCTAGCTCAACACTAAACTAGCACGTTAGCAAGCTATGCCACCGAATGTGGGTCTCATGTAGATAAAGTATTGTGATCTTCAATAATATATTATAACTCAAAGTGTGATGAAACTTGACGTTTTGGGGGCATGGTTAGTGGATTTTGGATTTCATTCTAGCTACGATTGATTTTTGAAAAAAATTAATTGTAACAAATTTGCTTAAACTATTTATATCTAGTTTGTTTAAAATTATAAATATAAATTTATAAATAGATAGATTTTAAACAAATTAGTTATAAGAATTTCAAATTATATATACTTTTTGATAGTTTATTGATAAACATTTTTTAATAATTATTTCTAAATATAAAGCAAGATAAGATTCTTGGTCAAGTGATCAGCATCCCTGGCCTCTGTGCCTAGAGGTTCCGGGTTTGATTCCCGAAGGCACCATAGGTATTTTTCCCGGAAAGTAAACGGTTCCAATGATACCATGGTCTGGTTAGTTAGGTTTAAGTTAGATTTAATATCTCCACTGGCTCCACACATTCATAACCACTTACATGACGTCATCTCATTGCGGGTTCGTGTAGACCAGCCTCTAGAGGAGTACCCTGGGTAACATACAGAGAGGCTAGGAGTACCCTGGGTAACATACAGAGAGGCTAGTAGTACCCTGGGTAACATACAGAGAGGCTAGTAGTACCCTGGGTAACATACAGAGAGGCTAGGAGTACCCTGGGTAACATACAGAGGCTAAAAGTTTACATACTCAGGCGACCTAAGGCCTATTCTACACTAGCGGTTAAAACGTTAGCTGTTAAAATTTTAGCAACCACACCTTTGAATGAAATGTTATCACGTTAGAAAATAAGTTTTAGTCTAGACCAGCGTTTTGACCTCTGGAGGAGTTAAAACCACCTAGCGGTAGGAACGTGAATCAATCTACACCAGGCGTTAACAGGCAGTTGTGCCTCAATGTCACAAGTCTCTCAGCAGGAATAATAAATACTATTCCTCAAGATGGTGTCACGCTTTGCAATATTTCCATTCATTAAACCAAGTAGTTGATCAAATGAAACCACAGACATTCAATAGTACAAAAATAACTTATCTGGGTACATTCTGTTATTAATAAACATGATACGAAACTGTCCGGTTGAGAGACGGTTCGATAATGTGGGGTGAGTCCACCTACGTCTCTTTTGACGAGTTTTTTTTTTTGCAAGTTTCCTCCAACAAAATAAGTCCCGCAATACAACCGGCCTGTACACTGTCCATTTTTAAACCATTCTGCACAAGTGTAAGAAACAACTGTGGGATCTAAGCCGCTAGTGTAGAAACATTAGTTTTGACAGTCCGGTGTAGATTCAAGAGTTTGCAGGCGTAAGATAGCGAAAAAACCGTCACGTTTTAACCGCTAATGAAGAATTGGCCTAACTAAATGCTGCATCTCTCACCGTCAAATATACCAAATTAAAAATTATATACTTATTTTCTAGCACCGCGTCTTACGACCTGTTCAGGCTATACGCATATCATGTGCTAATTTAATGGGAAGGAGGAGGGTTGGATTCAGAAAAACACTACCTAAGTTTGCATGAAGGGAGAGTGGAAAAACATGAATAGAAAACCAACTTCAGTATGATCAACCTGGATCTCACTTCCATCGGAAGTCTAGTCCATTGTAAAAGTGACCCCAGAGAGTAGTAGACCATATGGCCAACAAAGAAGGTTACTATATACTTTGTGTTGTACCATTTATTTAATTTATTGAATTATTTTTTAAATCTCATGACTTTTCGTGGGGTACACAGCAGATTTTTAGAGCAAAAGGTAAACGCAGGATAGTTTTTTTTTTCTGTTTATTATGCTCCCGACACTTATAAAAAGTAAAATCTAATCCCCATTCACGTACTGTATATTCAGATCATGTCATACATTTC
>CABEEJ010005679.1:0-15438 GCA_901482245.1 Timema douglasi | reverse complement strand
AATAATTCTTTTATTCCGAATGTGTGTGTTATTAAAAAAAACGTGGTGTTGGCATGGTCGCGTTTACTGTCCGGTTTGTTTGCCCCTGTCATATGTGTATGTACGTATGTGTGTATGTGCGTGTGTTAATGTGTGTGGACACGCGGCAATGTGTTTTCGTTACGGATTACTGGTGCACGGTTAAAGGGGTTCAGGGAGGTGGATATGGGGGGTTGGGAGGATGAGGTTCACATAAACCTTCACTTTACCCGATAAGCTCTCTGCGGGTTAGGTCAGAGTTAGTTTGTAGGTTGGAGGAAGGGGGGAAGGGAGGATTTAGGGGGGGGGGCGTTGCGACGTGTCACAGATGTGCGAGAATAGGATAGCCCGAATATATTTATTGGATAATATTAGATTAACTTTGGTGGATATATGGTCTAATCCAGGCCTTTCTGAAGAACACTCATCATTTAGTTAATATGTTTAAATATTTAGGAACAATTTTAACTACCAATAAAAGTATTATCTTGGAGATCAGGTAAATAATACAGACGGGAAATACATATTACCAATCGGGTCATTAAGTTGTTAACTTCTGGCCCACTTTCAAGGAATATAAAACTCAGACTATACTGAACAATAACCCTACCGTTTGTTTTCTATGGGTGTGCAATGTGGTCTCTTACCTTACAGACAAACATATATTTGGTCCAAAAAATGATGTGGCTATTGAGTAGTGACTGAGGTTATATACTGATGAATTACATACACTGTTATTTGTACTTCTCACAATACATTGGTAGGACAATCAAGTCTCGTAGATTATGGTGGATTGTGCAGAGCAAACGGGAGAATCCAGAACCTTGTTCAGGGTTCTGACTGGCAGACCGAGTGGGAGATACCAGTGGGAAAACCTAAGCGCAGATGGGAGGGTAACATTAGAATGAACGTGAACATGATAGGGTGTAATGAGGTGGACTGGATAGAACTAGCTCAAGATAGGGATAGGGTATAATGAGGTGGACTGGATAGAGCTATCTCAAGATAAGGATAGGGTGTAATGAGGGGGACTGGATAGAACTAGCTCAATATAGGGATGGGGTGTAATGAGATGGACTGGATAGAGCTATCTCAAGATAAGGATAGAGTGTAATGAGGGGGACTGGATAGAACTAGCTCAAGATAAGGATAGGGTGTAATGAGGGGGACTGGATAGAATTAGCTCAAGATAGGGATAGGGACTAGCCCAAGATAAGAATAGGGTGTAATGAAGTGGACTGGATAGAGCTAGCTCAAGATAAGGATAGGTTGTAATGAGGTGGACAGGATAGAACTAGCTCAAGATAAGGATAGGTAACGTACTTTTATAAGTGCAGCAGCAAGCTCTTAATACCATATATTAATTAAGGTTGATTTGGATAAAAATAATGAGCAAAAAATATTTGAGCTTTATATCTATCATATGATATAGGGATTGAGCGAGAATGAAATGTTTCGGTATATAAGTGGGGGTGAGGTGGGAGGGGGGGAATAGTCGCTTCTACTGACAGGATAATGCCTACCTGGGAACAGAAGTAAATGAAATAATTAGTTACTGGTCTATTATAATGAACCAATTTGATTGGTAAATCATTTGCGGGTTAGATAAAATCATTCGTTGGGCCTACTCCAGCTCATGAACCCTAGGCAGTGATGGTTGCAGGTTATTGAACTAAAATGTATTATAAACCTTTTATGAGGAAACATTATTTATAATAAGCCCTCACTTGGCTTTCTAGTTAGGGTTTACCCGTCAAAGATCTTCAACTTTACAAAGAAATTTATCTTTTGGTGTTTAATTTGGATAAAAACGTATATTTTCCCCCATATTACGATGATAACTTTAAATCGACCCCTCACCCGGCTCTTTATTTGTTGTACCAAACCACTCAAGTAATAATCGAGATATTATTTTTAACCAAATAGAAATATTGTATGTATTGATATTATGCAAAGACACAAATCATAGCGTTCATGGTGATGTAAACAAAGAATGATTATAGATGAAACACTGCCCACACAGAAAGAAAAAATGCTAAATTCACTAGGAAAATAGGGTTTTAGTTCTTGGCTTCTATTTTCAATGACATTCTGGACCTATAACCTTTAAAAGGAATGTTTGCTTGTCAAAATTAGTTAAACCGTTTTCTAGTAATTTCAATTACCGTAAATTGGCTTATCAAATTTTATATAATATATCATTTGTTTACCATCTATCTCTTTAATACGAAAGTGTTTATTCTTGTAAGACCCAATATTGACATATTGTATGGGTTAAGGCTGATGAATAAAGATTTTAAAATAAATATGTTAATTTGAATATGTGCAATCACTACTAAAGCTTTAACTGTAAATTGAAAATTATACACGCTCTGCCCCCAAACACCTTAACCCTCCTCAAAAACATCTACAGAGCTAATTGAGCTATGGAACGAAATTGTAACAAATAATGTAATCTAGACTGAAGTTTTCTCAAACATTTGATAAATATGTGTACCGTATTAGGGGTGTGCGAAGCTTCAGAACTTCGACTTTGCTTTGAAACAATCATTAGCTTCAACTTCGCTTTGAAACAATCATCAGCTTCGACTTCGCTTTGAAACAATCATCAGTTTCGACTTCGCTTCAAAACAATCATTAGCTTTGACTTCGTTTCGAGACAATCATTAGCTTCGACTTCACTTCAAAAACAACCTCTGGCTTCGAAGCTTCATCAGTAAAAATATTGATAGCTAGAATACTAACATTATGTTCAAATTTATCCATTCAGAGCTGTTTCATATATTAAAAATTAATATTAATATGAAAAAATATCTAATTAATTTAATTGAATGTTATGATGGTAAATTATTTTGTCAGATTAACAAGAAATATTTTTAAAAATGTGTACAATAAATCATTCTCAAAGAATATACTATTTTTCAAGCATAAAACAAGTAAAAGAAAATATTCGAGCTTCGGTTTAGCTTCGAGAATATTATATTTACTTAATTCAAGTTCGCTTCGAATTGAAAAAAGTGGAATTTGCACTCCCCTTTATGTATGTGTTAATAAATCGTAAAAATATTATCACTTATAATGAAGTTTTCTCAAATACTTTGTGCATAATATGTATATGTTATAAATTTTACATGTTTAAATAAAGGTTCTCTTTAAACTAAAACTTACATCTCTTTCTTTTTTATTTATTAGAGAAAACTCTTTTATTTTTTAGTTTAGACAAAGTCTTTATTAAGGAAAATTCTATGTTTCTATAGTTTTCAAGTCTTGCGCAATTTGCGCACGGCTTTTATAGTATAATATATTATTTGGATCGCATGTTTCTGAATAAACTTAAACGGTGATATGATGAAATTATGTGAACGAGTCACACAAAAACTTCTCTTGTTCCAAAGATATAAATTACATGGAATAAAATATATGAATTTTCCGAATATACAATTTCTTGATTTTATTTGAAAGCATCAAAATTAATCTATTATGTAGCTTTGTGTAAATTTTACACATTATTTTGGCTTAGTAGTAGTGTATCTGATTATTTCATTTATATTAATTTTTCGTGTATTATCCTTAATGGAGGTATTCCAAAAGTGAAATGTTCATTCTTCTATTGTGAACCAAAAATAACCAAGGGAGTGTCAATTTTAGTAGTCCTTTTAAAGGTTTACCAAGATGGCTGATACAGGTTACTTAATGTCATTCAACAATTAAAATTTTATTGCACAACTTTTACAATTGTATTATTAAAAGCTATAAATAGTGATTATAAAATTTCAAATCATTACAGTTTACGAGCTATGAGGGTTCAAACTTGCTTGTTTATGTATTCCATGTACTATTTTGAAGGTAAAATAATGAATTTATGGGACTACAATTTAGTATAGTTAGACATTCATATGAGAAGTACAGAATGAAGTATTTATAATATTAATATTGTTACTATTAATAATATTATAAATATTTCATATACATATCCATAGTATTAAAATTATTATTATTGCTATACATATTTGATTGGGTACATTTCATTTGCACTAAATTTTAGTCGCGTTCATTAATTATTTTTCCTTAATAATTACACATAAAAATCATAATATAGCAAGTATGACACCTTATTACTATTGAATTGTAATTATTTGAGATCAGTGAATCACTATTTATAGTTTGTAATTATATACTTGTTAAAATTGTGCAAAAAAATTATAATTATCAATTATATTAACTCATTCATATATAACGTTGTAAGATAAGCCATGTTTATGTAAACTAGTGGTATCAAACTATGGTACACAAATACATTTTAGGGGATGCGTAAAATTTAATATAAATTATAATTATAGTTATTTTGGATGTACAGTATTTATTTTAAATATAAACTATAACATATGTATAGGTTGTACTGGGCATCAACCACTTTGGAGGTTCATGGTTAAGAAGAAATGATATCTGGTTGTGCACGAACAAGAAAGTTTGAGTACCACTGGTGTGGATCATCAAATGTACCCTGTGAACTGTAAACTCTGGTGGCATTGATTGACGGCATACCAAGATGGTTGATACAGTGACATCAGGCTGGGTCATATGTATCCTCTCTTTTCCACTTCCTCAACTCATTCATCCATGAGTTTTCGGGACATGCCTTGTTTGTGTAGGCCATCAAATGCACCACGTGATCTATCAGCACGGGCGTCGTTACTTTCAGGCGGGAAATATTAATTAACACATGGCCCGAACAATGAAATTCCAACACAAATGATTGCCTTTACCGAACATTGAAATATTTTGACAATTTAATACAAAGTAGGTGATATCTCTGAAAACTCAAAAAAACTGAAAAAGTAATTAAAGTGATGAAATCAGACTCAATTCTATAGTTCTATATTTTCTGTCGTAGATGTTGCATGAACCAGATATCTGTATCGCAACAAGCTAATGATAAATGTATGCCACTACGGAAGAAAGTTTATTGGACACTCGTTTATATGGAGAAAGCGTATGATCTGGTTAATAGGAGTATGGGTGACCTGGTGGTCTAGGGGTAAGGTGTCAGACTTCTTTACTGGCGGCCGGGGTTCAATCCTCGGTCCCGGCACAGATTTATCTGATTACCAAACCCTTCCTTCACCTCTGACAAGACATCTTGTGAATGTGAGGAATGCCAGGTCTCCACCGTGGTTCGGATTCCACGTTAAACTGTAGGTCCTCCATTTCATATCACAATCACCCTACCATTACACATTAGCGTAAGTGCGTATAACCCGAGCGGGTAGTAAGACGCGGTGCTAATAATAATAATAATAATAATAATAATAATAATAGGAGTATGCTAGGGAATGTTCTTAGAGATTATAGTGTGAATGCATGGTTAGTAAATGCAGTTATGGCGGGGTATTAGAGAAGTAAAGTGGTTGTTAAGGTGGTTGGAGATTTGAGAGAATGTTTTGACATTGAAAAAGGTGTTAGACAAGTTTGTTTTAGGTATCCATGGCTGTGTAATACATTCATTGATAAGTGTATGAGGATGTTTGAAAAGACGCAGTTGTTGTAGAGCTGTACAATGTGAATGTAAAAGTGCTGCTATATGCAGTTGCTGGTCGAGTGAACCATTCAATGGGCCACTCCATCTTTGAGTACAAGACCACTTGGTTGGTTAAGACTTCGTTGGATATATAATGACGTGAGCATGTATTTGAAGTTTTTTTTGTGTCAGATCAGAGATTGGATGGGAATGTCTCAGGATAGTGTTGAATGGAGATCCTACGTTCTAGTGGTCATATACTTTTAAAGTCCCGACAAGAGAGTTAGAATGTTTAAAAATCACACCTTGGTATTGTAATTGATTTATCGAACTTGTTGAGAAATAATCTACCTGTTTTTTCTAATCTTCAGGGTCATGTATCGATAAAATTCTTAGGGAGGATTTTTTAACAATAGAAACCTGGATAGCTCAAGAATGGAGCAATGAAACACCAAGCCACACTAATAAATGAAGAGTTTGTCAGTCATGAGCATTGTGTCGTATCGACTACATGCAAAGGTCTGGGATTGTTAAAATTAGTAACATCTGTGTATGAACTTGTGAACCCTGAAGCCAGAATTTTACCATTTTGACTACTTTTTACCTTCTAGATATCTTACAAGTAGATAAGGTATTGTGATACTCAAAAAATTCAACTCCATATTTTGATGAATTTTGACGTGTCATGAACCCCCGAATCCGAAATGTGTTTTTGAAAATTTTTTCTGTCTGTCTGTACCTTGGAGTAGAGCCTAAGCTATTTTACTGATCGAGACAAGACTTGGTATCCAGGGTTTTCATAGGGTTAGCTCGAGAGAATTTTGTAATTGGATATCTAACCCTTAAACCAAAATCATCCCTAATAAATAATCAATATTACAAACAAAATGGCTATTCTTATTTATTCGGCTAAATGACTTTAAGGGTTTCGGTCTGATGCCTAAATTTTGATTTATTGTCATATCTCTGAGATTATTTGAAATATAAAATTACATATCATTGTAAATATGTAGGTCTGTTTATAATACAAACATTTTATCTGAAACGTATTTTCATAAAGCCAATATTTTCCCAGCTTAACACAAATACATATCATATTCTGAAAATTGAAAAATGACACCTGGACACGGGAATCGAACCCGGGACCTTCGGCTTAGTAGGCCAATGCTCTTAACACTGTGCTATCCAAGATTCGTCCAGTGCCCATGGTCATTCTTCACTCATAGTTTAAGGCAGAGTCTGAGATAGACGTGGAAGTCGTCAGCTTATAAACATGTGATTATCTAAGATCACAGCCATCAGACAACGCAGCCATTAGCGACTCGGTAGTTGGCATTTTTGCAGCCATTCGACAATTATATATATAATTGTACAGGATTTGCATATATTGATGAAACAAATAGCCGAAACTATTGTTAATGCATTTTAGTGGGGATAGTCCCTCATAGATATCATATTCTGAAAATTGAAAAATGATTCCCGTGTCCAGGTGTCATTTTCAATTTTCAGAATATGATATTTATGAGGGACTATCCCCACTAAATGCATTAACAATAGTTTCGGCTATTTGTTTCATTAACAAATATATATAATTTTAAACTTTTAGAACAATTAAGTTAAATTACTGTGACCGTAAAAAAAAAATCTAGCACGAGATGTTGATGGATGTCAACGTTTCATAATCCCCGATCCCTAAAAAGTTGTTTTTGCAGTGCCGTTTGTCTGTGTGTCTCTCTAACCATAAAATTAAGAGCAGTTTACTAAAGGCTGAAAAAAGAAAAAAAAAAAATTCTAAAAATCATCTCTAACGATTTTAATTAAAATTCGTATCTAGGCGTTGATTAAGATTATAAACAAAATAGCTATTTTCATTTTTCTATCAAAATGAATTTTAGGGTACCTTACAGAAGCAGAAATATCCTTATCTCCGCAACTATTTGTGGTACTAAATAACTTCTCATTGCAAAATTTTAGTAGGGCCTACTATTAAAAAAAAAAAAAACTTTTACTTGACGTTTATAAAACTAATAGTTTCGGATGTATTGGCAAATATATTCAAACAAATTTGTGAGCTTTAGCTGGTACAAGGTTACTTAAGTTGTAACGCAATAATTCTCTAATTCCATAAAGTATATAGATAGGTCTCTCGAAATGGTTGTGTTATTTTTTCTTTACCATCCCAGGGGAAATGTTTGTCATTAATGATCAACCTCTATCATTTTAGACTCAACAGTCGATATTTAACTTTTTTATTGTTCTAAATTTATGAATGAGGAATGTAATAAAAATGCGATTACCATAAGATGTACAACTCATAATAAAATGTCGAAAATTTTAACTGGAAGTCGTAATTTTAATATGAGGTATTTACCCTCGTGGACACAATATCGATATTTTTTAATTTTTTTACAAATATACTAGTGAGGACTTTAATTATTTAAAAAGAAAATCATAAAATTTAAATCCGGGAGTCAAAAAACGTCAAAGTAAGTACAACGCAATTTTTGCTCGGGTTTGTTAGTGTGTATTATTTTGTTTCACATATATTACGAGTTTGGAGTAAATATCTCCATTTTTAAACAATGGCGTGAGAAAGTTCTTGCGGTGTTCCGTACCATTTATTATTAATTGTTAGAAACTGGGGTGGAAACAATAAAATTGAGAGATTTAATTTTGTTGGTTTGAAGAACAACAATCTACCCGGGGCTACCATGAAATGTATTGCGTGGCTACCCAAGGCATATATTCTAGTTTTTAGTAATTTAAGGGACATTGTTTGAATATTAAAGTTTGTTGGTGGAAAGTTAAAAGTGTTTTTACTTTTGTTGTATATAAATCAAAATATTTAAATTGGGTTTGGTTGGGTATGACCCATTTTAAGAAAGTTTACGTCAATATTTTAAAATAAAGCTAGGTTGACAGTGAATATCTTAATATTTTTTTTAGTACCGCAAACTTTTACTGTTTCAGATAGTATGCATATTTCCTCACCATGCCTATATTTTAGGGAATATGAAGGTTCAATTTAGAGTATGTGTACTCGCATTTGAGTGGAGATAGTGGAAAACAATTATGTACACCTGACCGGGACTCGGCCCCCAACATCCCCATCATCGTAAACCTAGTATATTTCGAGAGTGTCTCCTTATACGATTCAACCATCGAAGCGGGTTGGTCAAAAATGTCTACGATTACAATATTATATCTGTATGTGAAAGTAAAGTAGACTTGTAATGAGTATGTGAAAGTAAAGTAGACTTGTAATGAGTATGTGAAAGTAAAGTAGACTTGTAATGAGTATGTGAAAGTAAAGTAGACATGTAATGAGTATGTGAAAGTAAAGTAGACTTGTAATGAGCGGGAATCTATCTTCCAGACACGCCCTTATACCAATCCGAGTATTTGCCTATCAATTACGAATGTTTCCCCCGCGAGGAGAACGTTTGAGGAACGAGCAAACATCTATACAGTCCCAGACGCGAGCCTACTCTCATGAATCGCAATGGTTAATGGATACCATTAGTACATGACGACCGGATAATGGTCTACCGGTTAATATTCCCCCTGGGTTTTCGAGACCAAAGGCGGGCTCACACGGGGAAAAGTAAGGAGGCAATTTAAGAGCGTTTATCATAGCGGGCCCAACTCAGCTCCCGGCTCGCGCGAGGTTTGGGAGTAAAAGAGAAAATAAAAGACGTACGATCCGCCAGAAAGGTGTGCAGTGCATTCGTATTTGAATGATTACTCGACATTTTCCGCGATAAAGTTTCTTGTTAACAACTACAGTATGTATCTACTATGACAGCATGAAGATTTGTGCATAGTGCTTAGCTATGAAGCCATTATAAAATGGAATAAATGCCCTTTTCAATGCAGTTTTTATACTAATATAAATTAATATTTCAACAATGACTAAGACTATACTATTATAAAATAATGTAATTTTTAAGGATATTGCACCTTTGTACACACAACTATGGTGTTTTGCAAATCAAAAGTTTAGCGAGATTAGTTTATACAGTACTGTTGGAGCATTTGTCATTTCTTTTCCTTTACTGCGCACTCTTTCTATATTCTATTAGGAACTTCTATCAACTCTTTATCTCTATTAGTGTTTAATCAGAAATAATCTACGTGCACTATTTTTCGTGTAAATTTACCATTTCTAGCCGACTGTATCACAGAGTTGATTGGTATGTGATGCACGATCTTAAGTGAACCAGTTATCCAGGAAATTCCAGCGGTAGTCTGGAAGTAAACGTGAGTTAATGCCAGTATTTTGATAGTTTTTTAACAAAGCTTTAATAAATGTGCCATTTTACTAATCGTTCGGTCTATACGCGTATGTACTAATTACAGCTATGTGACAGTAATGAGAAGGTTTGAATTAAAAGGTAGTGTATCCTGATTTTGGTTGGAAGAACGGGTTAGAAAATACAAACATATTTCTCTGCGGCCAACATAGATAACATTAAAATAAAGTATTTGTATTATTTTATAGGGTGACCTGGCGGTCTAGGGGTAAGACTTTTGTGCTGGGGGTCTGGAGTTCAATCCTTGGTCCCGGCACAGATTTATCTGATTGTCAAACTCTTACTTCACCTCTGACAAGACATCTTGTGAATGTGTGGAATGCCAGGCCTCCACCGTGGTTCGGATCCCACGTTAAACTGTAGGTCCTTCATTTCATCTCACAATCACCCTAGCATTACACATTAGTGTAAGTGCGTATAACCTGAACGGGTAGTAAGACACAGTGCTAATAGTAGTATTATTTTATAAATATTGAAAATGTTGTATGAATATATTAGAAGTTTTCAAGGAAATTTAGTAGCTAACAAATACTGTTCTTTCTACCAAAATCACACTATACTAACTTTTCGTGGAGGGAAATTAAAAACCATTTAGAAAAAACTGCCTCAACCCATTCAACCGGGTTTCCAACCCTAATCTCCCCGTCATAAGCAGTACGGTATATTACAAAGATGAATCCTTAAACCATTCGACAATGTGAATGTGTGGAATGCCAGGCCTCCACCGTGGTTCGGATCCCACGTTAAACTGTAGGTCCTTCATTTCATCTCACAATCACCCTAGCATTACACATTAGTGTAAGTGCGTATAACCTGAACGGGTAGTAAGACACAGTGCTAATAGTAGTATTATTTTATAAATATTGAAAATGTTGTATGAATATATTAGAAGTTTTCAAGGAAATTTAGTAGCTAACAAATACTGTTCTTTCTACCAAAATCACACTATACTAACTTTTCGTGGAGGGAAATTAAAAACCATTTAGAAAAAACTGCCTCAACCCATTCAACCGGGTTTCCAACCCTAATCTCCCCGTCATAAGCAGTACGGTATATTACAAAGATGAATCCTTAAACCATTCGACAATTAAATTTACCTTTCGACCCATAATAATCTCGACAATCCTTGAATATCTGACATGGTAATCCTAGAACTCAATGATAACTGATTTAAATTAAGGAAAAAGTTATCATTAATTTCTAGAATTAGGATTAGGATTTTCTTAATTTAAAAAAGTTTCTTATCAAATTCAATTAATATAAGTGTTGAGATTATTATGGGTCAAAAATTAAACTAAACTTATCTTTTAAAGCAATATTGTATTTGTTTTGGTCCTTAGTAGCGTGTCTGCCTACTGACAAAGGGTCCCAGGTTTGATTCCTAGTATAGCCAAAAAATATAACATTAAATTACTTTTCATGAAATCCCATTTTTCAAAGTGAAGTGTTAACGATTTCAAGTGCTGGATGATGTGTTCCGTTGTATGATCAGTTGAGTCATAAAGTTCACGTCAAGTACCTAAAATAAAATTAGAGCCTTATTAACTATTTTGGCCAAAATATATTTTTATATTAAAAAGTTGTGAAATTTGGTCTCTTCCATTTCCTTAAAACCAATCAAACCACACAATCACTCAATTGAAAGCAATAGCAGGAAATCCGCTTCAGCTCCAACGTGGTATAAAGCGGTCCTCTCGCAACAGACTAGACTGCCTATGACGGACAGCTCAAGTTTAGAATTGCGGTCAGGTGTACGTAGGGTGATGTATCCAAAATGGTTTTCCACTCTCTCTCCACGCAAATGTGGGTACACTTCCTTTAAATAGGGGCCTATAACCTTTCTATTACCTGAAACCATAAGCGTAATTAGTATATAAGCGTTTAACCTGCTAAAACAATTTCAAGGAAATACCACATATGATCATCTACCTCAGATTACAAGCTTGTTAAATGGGGCATGTAAACTGAGCATATAGCGACCGCTACAAATTATCGTAATGTAGGTATATGTGACGAACACAAACACCCACAACTGTCACCTCTCGTAGTACAAGATCCAGCTGTTGGTCTCAGCTTGGCTAGGGCAGGTTGATGATCGGTAACGCCACGAGTACTTCACACCGTGGCTGAACAAGAATTTAGTACGCGGTCACCGAAGACGTCACAGCAGAGATACAGTTCTTTCCACGGGGCTCTTTCTCAGGTTCTAGACTGTTAAGTGAACTAAACCCGTTCTGACGTCACACCTTGTTCCTCCCTTGTCCAAGTTACTATCGCTTTTAGATTGGTCCCTCTTATCCTTCACTAAAAATGTGTATTTTTTTGTATCATTATTTTTAAATAACAGATTTCCACCTAAATCACGGACTCGTGCAAGGTTACCATATGAGGAAACACAGGCAGAAGATTTTTTTTTTTAGCACCGAGTCTTATCACCCGTTCAGTTATATGCTTATGTACTAATTACGGTCGGTGACCTGGCGGTCTAGGGGTAAGGTGTCAGACTTCTATGCTAGCGGCCGGGGTTCAATCCTCGGTCCCGGCAAAGATTTATTTGATTACCAAACCCTTCCTTCACCTCTGACAAGACATCTTGTGAATGTGAGGAATGCCAGGCCTCCACCGTGGTTCGGATTCCACGTTAAACTGTAGGTCCTTCATTTTCATCTCACAATCACCCTACCATTACACATTAGCGTAAGTTCGAAAGAGTAGTAAGACGCGGTGCTAATAATAATAATAATAATAATACTAATTACGCTAGGGATTTTGGGATGAATAAGGTTATATTTAGAAAATATAACCCAATTTTCTTCTAGGGAGAATGGAAAACTATTTTGGAAAAAATTTAGTACGCAAGATTGAGATTCAAACTTTGATCTCCCAGTCATCGGTAGTCTAGTATATTGTGATACTGATGCAGCCACTGAAGTGTATAATTTAATATTTTAATAATTATATTGTATTCTGCCTGGATACATATATATATTTATATATACTTTGATCTCTAAAATTGATTTGATAAATCTTGAATTTAGAGGAAATGTACCTACATTTACGTAGATAGAAAGCATAGAAAACCATTTAAGAAAAAACATCTCAAGTGCACTAGATTAGGATTCGAACCCTGATATCCCGGTTATTGGCAGTCAAGTCTATTGTAAGAGTGACGCAATAGACCATGTGGCCACCGAGGTGAATGGTTGGTAAATGATGTAAACGCTGGTCTGATATGTGGGCCCCAATCACCGACGGTTAATGGAAGTCACATCACGTGTAATGTTCCACTGTAACGCCCACGGGGTGTGTTGGGACGGGAGGAATCGGGGAATTCCCTTCAGCTCTGTTATGTTGATAATCTGCTATGATTGAGTTAGAGGACGGTGTTTCAGTGCCAATATAATCCAGCTCTCTTTATTGCCAACAGATACAATACGTATTACTGCCATGACACATTTACTATCGATCAACGAATCATACAAACTGTTATGGTAATCTGGACCTGTGCTTTGAGGCTGCGATAAAACTTTGATCCAGATTTTGTTGCATCCATAATAGATTTTGAAAGTAAATCAAGCCTGCCCCGTATCTTTTGAAATTAATGTATTGAGAGGGGGGGTGAAGGGGGGTGCACTACGTTTTAGTTTGGTGATCTGAAATTGTTTGATAAAAAAATGTATGCAAATTATTAATTGTTAATTTTGCTCCTGAATATTCTAAATTTACCATCCATTCTCGATGGTTCTAGATTGTGTGTCTATTTCTGAACGAAGCCAATTTGCCTCAATATTTAATAAACAATTTTTTTTTCCCTGGAATAATGATTTATTATGTTCACTAAAGGCCAACATATAAGTGTTTATTTAGAGCTAGTAGCTTAATAATTTTGCACTAGAACAGTGTTATATGTTTTAAACATAAAGTGGAAAGTTATTTTCATAAACTCACCGATATATATACTGCACCAATTCTCACTCACTACACGTTTGGGCTATAAATGCGTTCCTCTTTATGTTTAGTAAATAGAATATCGTATAATAAGAAATGGTGCAAATATATATATTTATATATATATAGTGCACAGTATACAAATAAATGTATATAATATATATAAATTTATATATAATATAGATTTAAAAATGTGAATGATATTCTGTAAATATAGTAACATAATTTATTTATTTTATTATCTAGCAACGCGTCTTACTACCCGTTTGGTTTACACGTTTAAGTACTAATCACGCTAAAGGATTAGGAATTGGGAAGTTTGGAGTTAGAAGAATTGAACTCACATTTGCGTGGAAATACACTTAGAAAAAACCACCTTTAGTTCACCCGATAAGATTCGAACCTCGATCTCGCCTTCCTTAGCAGTCAAGCTCAACACGAAAATAGTGTGTTAGCCAACTACGCCGCCGAAATGGGTAGTATAATATATATCAGCTGTTCATTTGAGAACTTTCTAATAAAATATCTTGAAAAACAATGCATTACAGAAAAAAATATTTTAAGCAAAAGTTGTTTTCTTTTCTGAGGGGGAAGTAAGTTGTTAAGGCTGGTATGACCTTGGGTGGCGTTGCTAAGGTGACGTTAAGGTCAATTTGAATTTTTGGAAAGCACTCTGTTTACTGTTTAAACAAGATTGTTAAAATTCATAATATAAACCGTGTTAAAATATGAAAACAATAAAAATAATACTGTAAAGTTGTACTTTGTACTTTTTTGGAATAACACCAAACTTCCTTTCCTAGATCTGATGATGGCGTAGTGCCGAAAGATATTGTCCGAGACCAATCATCAACTAAACAAAGAGATGGAATCTCACAAACAAACAGACAAAGAAAGTCAAACTTTTATTAAAAAATTAAACACTGTTACATTAACAGCTTGATGTTAACATCTTTCAAAGTATTTAATATAAACATCATGTAATATATATTTTATAAAATGAACTATTCTAGACAAGTCACATACAACTGTTTTATCCACTTGTAAAATTTTACAATATAATGTCGATATTGTTTCCATATTTTAAAATGTTACACGTACAACATACATATAACTTTAATTGTTTCGTAATGTTTATATTTACATGCTTTTGACTTTTTACTAAACATAAATTTAATTTCCCACTTCATTAACACATTCAATATATATTTATTTGACGTATACGTAATATATAGTTTTATCGAATATAACATTTAAATTCTTTCTTATGCCAATATGTACAATTATTATCTCCTTACTAAATTTTTACAATAAATACCATTAAATCTATGGTCATAAGTTATATCATAGTGCAGTGTTTACCAACCTTTTTTTTTTGCTGGCAACCCCCTTGGAAGACCCTTTCCATAAATTGTGCCCCTAATATTAGCAAAATGTTTAGAAGTTGTTTCAGATTTATTTGTTTCAACTGAAAATAAATTATTATTATTAGCACCACGTCTTACTACCCGTTCGGGTTATACACACTTACGCTAATGTGTAGTGTTAGGGTGAATGTGAGATGAAATGGAGGACCTACAGTTTAACGTGGGATCCGAACCACGGTGGAGGCCTGTCATTCCCCACATTCACAAGATGTCT
>CABEEJ010005678.1:22972-47328 GCA_901482245.1 Timema douglasi | reverse complement strand
CACCCAACCGAGATTCGAACCTCGATCTCCCCGTCCTCAACAGTCGAGCTCAACACGACTAGCGCGTTAGCCAACTACGCCACCGAAGCGGGTGCCATTCGAAAAGTTTTGGGAACAGATGCCTTAAGGAGATTTCTTGTGTGATACTGTTGTGTTATACTGATGATGGAGTGATCGAGACTCGAATCCTGGTTGGGTCTACTGAGGGTGGTTTTTCCCACTCCCCTTCCACGAAAATGCTCCCGTCCTAATCCCTACCCCATTAGAGTAATAATAATAATAATAATAATAATAATAATAATTACTATATAAACTTCATCAATACAGCAGCCACTATATTTGTTATCATTTATAAAAAACTACTTTTATTTCTATAGATAATAATGAGTATTTAATATTAGTAGTCTTATTTCTACCCAGAAATTATTATTATTATTATTAGTCTACAGTTTATATTCATTGTATGGATGGATCCAAAATCTTATTGAGTTACGTCTCTTATATATGTAATAATATGCCTAATAATAATAATAATAATAATAATAATAATAATAGAGCCAACTACTCCCAGCACTCGAGTCACCAGACATTATAGAGGGTGGGGCAGAAACAATTAGACGATTAGAACCTTGAAAACTCACACTTTAATTGAAAGTAAATATTCACAAGCTAAATAAAATCAAACTACATACCACACTTTTTGAAGATAATGTGCCACAGGTAAACTCCACCAGACGTCAGACAAACCTCAGCACGTTGTCCATCCCCTCCCTCAGCACAGATCATCTAATTGTTTCCAAACCACCCTTTATTAATAAATATTAAATATTCTAGAAGCCCAAAGAAGGTTCTTACAGCGACACAGTATGAAACCGATTGAAATTCAATCACTTTTGCGTATTATCTTGTGCGAGGCATAAGTAACAACCCGTTATTAACAGGGAGTTGAACAGATTTTTTATCGGTTCGGTTTCTGGTTCTTGTTCTCTAATCCAACGTTTTAAAGGTTCCGATTCTGTTTCAGGTTAGAACCCAATAAAGGTTTCAGTTCTTTTCAGTTCCCGATAGTGTTCCGGTTCTGGTTCTGGTTTTTTTTTTTTTTTAGCGCAGAGTCTTTCTATAATTTTGGGCTACGTCAATGTACTAATTTCTATGATGGTTTTTTAATGAATGAGGAGGGTTTTCTTTAACGCGCCCCATCAATAATATTATTTAAACCACTTGCTAACAACAAAAATAATCACCCTGGTACTGTTCACAAGGAACACATTCACTGAGCTACTTCCTAATTTAAACTTGAGATTTAAAATATTCATTTTGCCAGCCTCCCTCTAATATAGATAAAAGCTGTTCAACCAACCGCCAGTTTACACTTCCAGGAATTACTAAATTCAATAGGCTTAGACTGCTTGTTCAAAAGAGAAGATTTTTTAATTTCTGAATCTCATCTTCTAAGAAATGTGGTATTAGCTGCCACCTATCAAAGCTAAATACATATTCTAAACCTCTAGCATAAACAATAAAGTGAGAAAACCGAGAACAATGTGACAGCAGTTGCGGCTCGTAGCTAAAATTAGTGGCGGGGCAGCTCCAGAAAATGTTTAGCCTTTGTTTTAAAATTGTATAAAAGAAAAAAAAATGTATGAAAAGAAAATTTATTCAGGAACTTGATACAATCTTAGCAAAAAAAACAACTTTTTTACTTACTTTAACTTAAATGTTACTGTTCAAGCTTGATATATTCATTTAAAAATTAAATCCATTCTTTTTGTTTTAATTTGCTCAAAAAGTTCAATAATTTTCTCCTTGATCTCTGGATAACAATTGAGGACATTTTTCTCAATTGAAAGTACTGCAAGAACATTTAGTCTTTCTGTTAAATAAAAGAACCTGAAAAAAAATGAATCAAATAGAATAGCTGGAAGCAGAATAATAATCTAATTCTACACTCTTCTACACTTTATCACATTCAAGAATAGGGTACATGGTTTTTAAGCACAACACGCTGAGTAAAAAAACCTTCCTTCCACCATCACGGCAGAGCCAGCACTGCGAGAGCAACAGTGCTCTCTCTACCTGGCAGTCCCATCTTCCTCCTCACCCCCCTCCTATGTGCGCATGTGCACAACAATCAAACACCACGTCGCTGGCACTGTGAAGCGCACAATTCCATACAAATATGTTTGTATATTTTTCATAAACTGGGGGATGGCTACTGGAGTACTAACATTAAGCTTAAGGAATATATATTATACTGCAAAAATAAAGAAAGAATTAAATAAAAAAGGACTCATTATATTAAATGTTATCGATAATATCAAGTGGAAATAGGGGGTGCTGCAGTTCCGCAGTGCCTATACACGAGCCACCACTGTGTGACAGTCATGAAATTCCTTTGTAATCTAACATTAGTGTGTATTGCTATGGGCTCATTCACTATTTTCTAATCATCTTAGAAAAGAGGTTTTAAATAAAGTAGTAAACCACTGAGATATACAGAACCTACTGAGAAAGTGGGAAACAAAACATTTCAAAACTAAACTAGGCTTAGGAAAGAATTAAATGTGTGCAGCATGTCAAATGTATATACAATTCTGTAAAACTAGGACCTTTAAGAAACTTTTAGAGCCTTAATGAACCTAAAATGATTTAACTGTTCCAATTCCGGTTCTTCAGAAAAAGATTTTCAGGGTTCCGGTTCCTTAAAAATAAATGTTAATTTTGAGTATCGATTCCGGTTCCTGTTCCGGTCCGACTCCCTGGTTACTAACCAGTTGGTGAGTTCGCTCACTAACCAGTCCAATCACAATTGAGTAGCTCCGTGGGCGAGAAAGGTAACACTGTTTCTCAACACTTTTAAACAACTGAAAATTAAATCAAATATCATAAAGATCCAGATTTAGATGACATGTCATGATTGTTTTGGTACATCTCAGACGATATTCTCTTTATGGTAAGCTGGTTGTCGAAATGTTTTATAGGTAATTTTTCATTCATTTTAAAGTTATAAGTATTGGTATGTGTAATTTTTTAATAATTTTTAGGCATTTATGTTGAATAAGTGTACGGTTAAATACAATAGATATGTTTATAAATGTATGAATAAATAAAAAACATCACACAATTGTCGGAATGAGAAGCTAATGTAGACCAAGAATTTGAATATTTTTTGCTTGTTTAGTTGTAAAATACTCATTTCTGGTGAGACTGCAACTAGGCTGTAGAGGGTTGCGTTGGAAGGGGGTAGCTATAACTTATAAACTGGGTATTTGTGAATCAATTTTATATCTATTAGGGTGAAAGAATTTAGTTGTTGATATGTTTTTCATTACATATGCTACGGTCCAGACCTGGTTCCAGGACAAACTAGATCGGAGGACTAGGCCCGATTGATACATCCTAAGAGCCTCAAGATGTAATAGTTTAGCCTAGTCTAAATTCGTTAATCCGGAAATTTTGACTTAGTTCATAGGATAAATTAATATAGCCTACAATTTTATAAAGCCAAGCCATGTTTAGGTTAGCTTAGCTTAGCTTAGCTTAGCTTAGCTGACAACATTTGCGCGTGAACTGTGCATGATGAATCCTGTCCAAGGTCGAGTCATCGTATGGGCTAAGAAGAATTAAAACTAGTATCGCCTAAAAACATCAGGCTGTATCGGTTTATCCTACAAGCGGCATGATGTATCAATTTGGCCTAGTGCGATCCAGTTTGTCCTGGAAATCGGGTTTGGACTGTAACACAATATACCAAATATTATTTTCATTTCCTCTCGAATCCTTGGAGAGATAAGTATTGTGATCGACAAAAAAAATATTGATATCAAGATTTTGTTAAGTGTCGAAGTTTCATGCCTTCACTCCCGAAACGGAGAAAGTTGTTTTCGCATTTTTATAAATGTTGGTTTCATTTTATAGGTAATATTTTTGTAGTCCAGATAATGAAAGCTTGTTAATCACCGCCGTTTATCGTCTTGCCCAAGGTGACCCAGTCTCCTGTGACATTCTATAAGCTTACCTACCCCTGACGTAATCCTCGCTATCAAACCCGGTAGGCTCTCTGGTAAGTGAGGTAAGCCCCTTCAGATGAGAGGTAGAGCTCTAATCGGCGATCTCAACGCCTGTCTAATCTCCACCCCACCCCGCCCTTCCCCTCTAAAACCCTTTGCGTCTTATCACTTCATCCCTTCACGAAAGGAAGGGTTGGTTGTGTTGGTTTAATCAAGCCGGAATCAACAACAGAAAGCACGCTGACTCGGGTGACACTAATTTAATTGTCGCCCAATTATTGTCTGGCCTCATCGACTTCAAACTAGTGAAGGGGGAGGGTAAGACAGGGTTGTATCACATAATTAATTAAATAAACAATTCACGAAAGATTCTAGTTGAGTTTAAACCCTTAACGAGACCATACATCTAATTAAAATGTATAGTCTTATTATTCGTTGGCCTTGGGGTAAAGTGCTGAGTTCAGGATTCAATGATCGTGGGTACAAACCCAGCTGAAGTCATTGGATTTTTTTAGCCATAAATTTTTTAGCACAACTTCCTTTGGATGGGAAACAAAGCCGTCAGGTCCATGTCGATTGTGGCGTGTAAAATACCCTTGGGACCACGTGGAAGTACTTTCCCCGGCAACCATGGTGAATCCTTTTGCGCAGGCTCATAGAAATCCTGTGTAGAAGGCAACGGGGAAACCCTTATACTTCCTTAATTTCCGTAGTGCAGGATATTTCTACCAGATTGTGCAGGCAGCACTAACCTGCCAAAGGGTTGAGAAACACATCAAAACAACATTCATGTTGTTGACTTAGGGACAAGAGACTTAAGAACAGTATGTAAAATGTTAAACTTTGGGTGAAAATCACACTCATTTGTGGTCACACGGTTTAAACATCATCAAGTTTATTTCGACTGATTTACTGGTGATAGGTTTATTGGGGTTCAAATCTCTGCTAGCTGTAGGCCTACTAAAGGTGTTTTCTCCTTAATGGCTAACTACTCTCCCTTCGTGCAAATACAGGTACATTTCCCCTGAAATTTTACCTTCTTCCCACCTACTATATAAGAATATTTTAATATATGCAAATAACCCAAACGGGTAGCAAGACACTATGTAAAAAATATAAGAAAGAGTACTAATATTCAGTATCGAAGTAAAACTACTGACATCGAATGACTTTAATTGAGTCTGGTGTATACATAAGTGTTTTAAAACACCTTAAATTTGTTTTCGTCGAGTAAAGTAAGATACCGCGTTTTACACCCGTGGAGAACAACCGATAAAATTATTGTTTTGTTTAGTCTGAGTTTTACATTACTTGAAATCAGGCGACCATGAGAAATATAGAGGAGTGTGGGCATTTCCCTTAGAGTAGGTGGCGCCCTTAACACGACAAAAGGCGCCTGCTGGCTCTACGTAGCGCCGGGTATTCTGGTATTTCTCACCATCTCTCCCAGGCTGGTCGAGAGACTTATCTCACATCAAACAACGCCGCCGACACCCACCACCACCTCTGGAGTTCGTCACAACACACTTCTTGAACAGACACCCACAGGGGTGGAGAATAACACAGCCACTTTCGCACTGGACCGGGGGTAAGCTAGAAGCCTCTTATCTCTGTCGGATCTGCTTCAATTGTAAGCAGATATATTACCTCAGAGTCCTACTCCTACCCTTTTTCTTTGTATAACCCCTCTTCTTTAGTTCTCGCAGTTTCCAGGGTGAAAGCAGTCTTGTCAAGTACTCGAAGATTGACATGCCTCACCGCTTCTAATATATGTTTAAAAAAGGAAATATGTATTGTGATAATCGATTGAGGATAAGTTCTGTAAAGAAGAGTGTCTATACTTTGGATCGTCCCACCCCACGGATACCACGGATAAGTGAGTAATACAACTTGAACCAGACGTTACATCGTAGTGTGATAACTGATAATCTAAAGTCTTTATTAGAAAATATGTAATTAATACCAATAAAACGGTTTTAACCATATTTAAATAAAAACAAACGTTTTAAAATGAATAACTCATTAAACTAATCCTAATTTCATTCCGTAAATTTTGCCTAAAACAGCATTTCGATGCGTATTTCGGTTTCCTCAGTTAATCGGCCAATATGCTATTAAGGTGGGATGGAAGGGGACGCGAGAAAAGGTCATTATTTTTGCAGTTTTTATGTCAAAACATTTTGTTGGCCGAAATAAATAAAATATTGTTCCAGTACAAACATAAAGCTTATTTTTCTTCACATGTTGATATCAAAATTTCCTGAATATCTGTCATGTGGATGGTGGCATTATCTAGCAAACATTTTAATTTGAAGAAAAAAAGTTCTCATTAAATTCCAGGACACCCTTGAAAGATATTCAAGAAATGTTGAGGTCACCATGTGAAGAAAATTAAATTCATTGTTTGTACTGGCGCATATTTTATTTATTTTGACCCAAAAAAAGTTTTGCCATAAAAACTACAAAAACGCTGAAGTTGTCTCGTGTTCCCTTCCATACCACCTTAAGCTTGAATAATGAGTAGTCTGGTAGAGTTGGACACTGAAGCTGAAGGCCCCGTGCTTTGTGTGCTTAGCTTGGTCTTGGAAAGGCGATGCAATGCCATGTCAGCCAGAGCCAGATTAAACAAGGAATATCTGGAAAAGTCAAGGAATGTTCTGATGACAGGAAAAGCAGGTAAATGCTAGGGAATTTAATTTAAAAAAAGGAATAGTCAGGGATTTCAAAACTTTTTAAAACCCCAAATTAGTTTCGCACCTAAATACTAATAATACAAAAAGAATGCTACCTAAATACAAAGCACATGTTAATTTTAAGAATAACTGATAAATATGTTTAAGTTCAGAAGCCACCAGAATTTTTTGGTGTTATTTATCTAATAAACTCAAATAATTATCATTCACCATTAAAACTGGTAAAAAGTAAACCTACCTAGCCAAGAAAAATTTAAAGACGTCGCCTGGAAAACCTGAGAAATTCGGGAAATTTTGTAATATAAGTTTTGTAGCCACCCTGAATCGGATGAACTAAAAAGGCAGCTAGCTTACTGCTGAAATAACTATGCAGGGTGTTCAGAAATTCATACCCCAAGCTGCACATACAGCTTGTTTGAACCAAAAATAATAAAAAAAATCCCTATACACTTACATCCGGAAAGCTGTGTCCAAAGTTTTGACGTTCATCGCCGGGACAGCAAAGCTGTTCAAGCATGCGTAGGAGCTAGGCGCGTGACATTACACACCTCTACATCTTGGAGCATGGTAGCAGAACATACCACAATTATAGCTAATAGTATACCATCACCAGTCTATCTAGAAACGCGAGAACGCTATGAGGGTCATAATTAACGGTCCTACATCACAGAAAGTGATTGCCATTATTGAATATTCAATGCCACGCGCCTAACTCCTATGCAGCCTGTTGTACACACATGCTTGAACATCATTGCTCTCCCGGCACTATACACCGAAACTTTTGGCCAAATTTAATGGTATTAGCATAGTTTGCCAGATGTAGGTGTAGAGGGATTAATACTACTTTTGGTTCAAACAAGCTAAATGTGCAGTTTGGAACATGAGTTTTAGATTCTTCCGAGTATATAATCATCTTATGTTCGTATCTATATAATCTAGGTGTTTTACTTTATTTAGCCATTTTTTTCTGTTTGCGTTGAATCACTACTTTTCTTGGCTGTATCCGGTGAAACATGAAACATTTCGTGTCCCTCATCAGCTATCCAGTTGTATAGCTGCTTGAGGATATCCTCTTTCTAGAGCTGTTTGTGAAAAACAGCGTCAACACACCGTATTCCTCACTAAGGATGTTGTTAGGTATGTAGTGATACATATTACACACGCATCGGTGAGCATCACAACTAAATGTCAGTCTCATCTACTCTGAGTTTTCTGAAATGAAGAGGTTGGGGCTTGAATCCAAAGTGGGTGTTCCTAACGGGTTTACCACATCCCCTTCATGAAAATGGGGGTGGATTTCCTCTAAATTAGTGTTTCTCAAAGTTGTGCTGATGGTGGATCACAAAATTGAAGCTATACCTACTAAGGGAGCATCAAGGGCTGGGGATAGTTGTGGAGGGTGTGGGTTCATAACTAGGCAGGAAACAAATATTTTTAGTCAATTTCATTTTAGGACTACAAATACAAGACACGCGTGAATTTATCAACATGGACACCTTTGTTTTACAGACGGTCTTTTTTATAATTGATGTTACAGTATCAACATGGACACCTTTGTTTTACAGACGGTCTTTTTTATAATTGATGTTACAGTATCAACATGGACACCTTTGTTTTACAGACGGTCTTTTTTATCATTGATGTTACAGTATCAACATGGACACCTTTGTTTTACAGACGGTCTTTTTTATCATTGATATCACAGTATCAACATGGACAACTAGGTTTTGCAGACGATGTTTTTTATCATTGATGTTACATTATCAACATGGACAACTATGTTTTACAGACGATGTTTTTTATCATTGATATCACAGTATCAACATGGACAACTAGGTTTTGCAGACGATGTTTTTTATCATTGATGTTACATTATCAACATGGACAACTATGTTTTACAGACGATGTTTTTTATCATTGATATCACAGTATCAACATGGACAACTAGGTTTTGCAGACGATGTTTTTTTATCATTGATGTTACATTAACAACATGGACAACTATGTTTTGCAGACGATGTTTTTTATCATTGATGTTACATTATCAACATGGACAACTATGTTTTACAGACGGTGTTTTTTATCGTTGATGTTACAGTATCGATATGGACAACTATGTTTTGCAGACGATGTTTTTTATCATTGATGTTACATTATCAACATGGACAACTATGTTTTGCAGACGATGTTTTTTATCATTGATGTTACATTATCAACATGGACAACTATGTTTTGCAGACGATGTTTTTTATCATTGATGTTACATTATCAACATGGACAACTATGTTTTGCAGACGATGTTTTTTATCGTTAATGTTAAAGTATCAACATGGACATGGATGTTTTCCATTCAATGACCATTCCAACAATGAAGTGTTGATAAGTGTGTAATTTTCTTGTCCCCGAAAGAGGTTCCCATTTACAAGGTTTGGTTTCGTGTTTGGGGGAGGTCATGCGTGTAAATAATACACGATAAAAGGTGGGTTTAGTTCTCAATGAATATATCGGCGCTTTCGATTGGCTTACAAGAATCTCGCTATGTGTCGGTTGTTTGTTCCCTACATGTCAGTTGGTGAGAAGAGGAGAACAAGGGAGGTTGAGCCATGTCCCCGATTCGTGACCTGACAGAGCTACTGTACCTGGTCGTGGTTGTTAAAGGTCATGCGACTGTGAAGTGCCTCTGGTCAGGCGTGAACCCAGACATCCTACAGATGGATGCTGCTGTTAATCCTGGGTAAACAGTGCCAGACCCTCTCTTCCCAGCGTCCAGAGAGATGAGATGGCAACCAACCATATTCTGTGTACACCAGCCGGGACAAGTTTTGTTTATGGAAGCAAGGAATTAGTTAAAGTGGAACATGAAATATTTGTCAACTATTTAAATGAATGACATTGGATGAGGAAGGAATGCCCGCTGAAGACTGCAGTTGAAGGAATGATAAATGGGAAGCGATAAAGATGAAGGAGGAAATACTAGGTGCTAAATAATATCAAGTTAGAGGAAGATACGACAACACCAAGAGACTGGCTCAAGATCCGAGGATTTGGAGGAGGATCTTAACTGGACCTGCCAACATGCTGAAAGATCTACACCTCCTGATGATAATTTAAATTAGATTAATAGATGGTTTTATCGCTGCGTCTTACTACCCGTTCAGACTACACACTTATGTACTAACTACACTAATGGTTTTAGGGATAAGAAAGGTTATATTTATAGGAAGTGTACCCTCACTTGCATAGGGGAAAACCACCCTTAGTACTCCTGAACAAGATTCGAACCTCGAACTCCCCGTCATCGTCAGTCTAATCTAATGCGAGAGTAGTGTGTTAGACCATCTAACCACCAAAGTGGGTTATTAATACAATTAATATATTCCCGGTTATTAAGTGATTTGGAAGAGAACAGAATTTAAGTTAAATATTTTTTCAATCCTAATGGAGAACAAATAATACGTTAGCCAAAATAAATCAAATGTTGCTTCAGTGCAACCATTGAGAATAGTTTTCTTCACATGGTAATATAAACGGTTGTTAAATATCTGTCAAGGGTTTCCTGGAATCTAGCGACAACTTTTCTCTTCATTTAAAAAGTTTGTCACCTAGTTCCGCTATGTTCATGACATATATTAAAGAATGGTTGACATCACCACGCGAAGAAAATTAAGCTCTATGTTATTTATAAATATACTATATTTATTTTGACCAAATAAATGTTTTTCTTCAAAAACGCATTTTTTTTTCTATTAATAGAACAATAACTAAAGGGATGTTAAGGAAAAAGTACCCTGTTGGAATCTTTCAACTTTATTTAGGATTGAACCTTATTTTGAGATAACACATCGTAAAATTAAATATTGTGCTGGACCAGAGTGTCTGCGTGACAATTTCTCACTTACCCAGCCCTTTCATAGATCCCCCGGAAGCTATGTTTCAGTGTAAGCTGAAGTGGTGAGATAAAGTGTTTATTTTATTTAATCCCAAGGCTATTTCACCTACAATATCAATGATAGCCGCGCTATTCAGTTCCCAATTAGCCAATTTTACTTTCTATTGTAGTAAGCAAAAATCCTCTAAATTGTTTAACAATATTTGGGCATATGAAAATGATTTGGCCGTCCTCTTTTGTTATATTTTAGTAAGCCTGTGTGAACCCATGATTTTCCATTTAGTGTCGAATCTGAATCTTGGCAAACTAGCTTGAATCGATTCCGAATCGAATATCATGACCAGATTTATTTTTTTTCGAAACAAATCCGAATCGAATAGTTTATTTTGAAAATGTTTCAAATCCAAATAAAATATCCTTGGGAGTATTTGAAAATATTTTAAACTTAATCTTAAGTTTAACAAATAAACAAAGCCTCATGACTAACTTATGAAAGGTTATATACGAAATATTTTTTTTAAAGGTTTGCTGTATAATACCATAGAAAGTTGAAATTTTTCTTAAGTATGAAAAGATTTGAATTTTGAACTAAGCCCATCGAATCAGAATCTGAAACTTACTTAGATTCGAAATCTCGATTCCACTATGAATCTCTCTAATAATAAGACTCAAATGCTCGAATCTAATCCGAATCCAAAGGCTCGCACAGGCTTATATTTTAGTGTATAAGTTACTCTGCCTCACTTGTGTGGATTACAAAGCTAGTAAAACTCAGTATTCACTAGACACAAACACTTACGTTTATCTTAGTAAGTAAATTATAAATAACAAGAAACAACTAACGGAAGGGTTTTACATTTAATGCAATTGTAAATCTTCCCAAATGATGTATTCTTGGCACACTCAGACCTACTCCCCTGGAACTTTTAATAAAAATATAATAAAAATATCTATTTAGAATTGAATAGTAGTTGTGGCGGCCAACGTCAAACCGGCCCACCGGGATATCATCTCCCAATGGCCCGGTCCATCTCTGATTGCGACACAGATCTCTGCAGTTGAACTAATTGTATCAGCGCACATCAGTGAAAATGGACTTAATAAGAGTGGCGTATAGCTACTCTGCGTGGTGTATGTGTTGCGCAGTAATTTTTTCCAGCTTTCTCCTTCAGTTCAACGACCATCATCACAAGAATATAGACGTTAATGGTCTAAAAATGATCAAAAAATTAACGTTTATACAACCTAAAACGTATTAGAAAAGTGTTTAAATTTTCAAAAAGACCTAAAAATATAAATGACTCGTAATAAATACGCACGACTTAATCAAACAAGCATTTTACACATAGAAACTGTGAATAAGCAACCTGCATTCTGCTTAATACATGAATGAACTACAAATATCTGCTTGAGAAGTAATAACTACCCCCTCCCAACGCAACCCTCTCCGGCCTAGTTGCAGTCTCACAAATAATCAGTATTGTGCAACCAAACAAGCAAAGAGGATACAACTATCTTCTCATTCCGACAACCGTGTGTTGGAATAATTTATGTTTAGATTATATCTATTTATGACTATGAGTATATAAAATATCGCTAGCATCTAAACATACATTTTTTTCTACATAAAGCCTCAAAATTACTCATAAATACCTAAATAAAGCTAAAAAATTTACGCAAAACAAGAAAATATGACCTTTCCAAAATGACGATAGCCTATGACACAACGACAACAAGGATACCATGAAGAGAGTCTATGTAGGCCTAAGTACTCATGAGCATTGTATGAGACGAACAAAAAAAAGATGACGGGCCTGGATCATCAGATATTGTTGACGTGAGTGTAAGAGGTTGTCTGAAAGAAGCGATTAGCGAAGAGAGGAAGCGACACATAAGCGCATGAAGCGAACGAGCCGTAACCTAACTTAACGTAATGCACCCTCAATCCCCCTCCCCCCCCTTACCACAGTTGATAGCTACCGAACAATGACCACAATGAGGCCTCAACCGTAGAAATGGCCCTCACTGGAAGACAACAAAATAAACACGTTGTGGTTTTTTGGAGTTTTCTTTATAGGGTTGGCGGGGACCGTTGCACAAACAAAATGTCGCCCATCAAACTAATCTCCGGATGTTTTTGGACACGATTACAATTCAAATGACCCGGACGTAAGCAGATTTCCAGGGGTAGGTTTTTTTTTCTGGTGTATAGAAAGAGGGTGACATAGTCGTTACTTTGAACAGTAGGCCTATTACAGAGGTTTCCCACTATGTACTATTTGTTTGAGGGATATAATCCAAACTAGTTTCCCAAAAGAAACAGTTGCACAATATTATCGCGGTAGTACGGGTCTCAAAGGTGGCTACAAAACTTATTTTATAAAATTCCTTTATTTTTTTCAGGTTCTCCAAACAAACATCTTCTTAGATCTATCATTTTTTTTCAGTTTTCCTTCATGAATGACGTTTCCTCCATTTATTACATTGATTAAATACTTTTAAAATAGTTTTAACAGCTACTTGACATACATATTTTTTTATAAAATAAAGGTCCAGTCTAACTTATCAAAACAAATTAGGTTTTAATTTCGTCCCCATGGAACTGTACGAACATCTTATGTTAGAATGCCAAATGGAGTTAATTAATTTTTTTAACACAAAGAACTAAACAATCTTATTTTTTAGTGCTTATTTGGGAGAATTAGGTGTTTTTTTAGACCGAGTACTTAGATTCCCTTATTTTTTCATCTTATTTTTGTTTGTAAAATTGTCTAATATTGTTCGGGAGTCCCTGACAACAAAAGGTTCCCTGACTATCCATAATCTCCTTGCCTGTGACCACCATGATTTAAAAATAACTTTGTTTGCTTATTTTTTAACATCATGTTCTAAATCTGAAATGTAATATGATAACTTATACTGTTCGTCAGCATAATTTGTTCACTGCATCTTACTACCCGTTCAGGCTTTAAGCATATAGGTTATAATAAATTATGTTAATAAGAAATCTCAGTTAAGAATCTCAAAGAAAATACAACCTCATTGGTGGGAAGTTTGTCAGTTATAGGGAAGCTAGGATTCAAATACCGGTTGAGTGTTCTGATTCTTTTTTTTTAAACTTTAAACCTTCTGTCTCTCTACACAAATGCGGGTACAACTCCATCAAAGTCTATTTTACTCATTCCTATCAAATTTAAGTAAATATCAGGGAGTAAAACCGGAATCACAAATGATTACCGAAATTGACAACTATTTTTTTAAGAAACCAAAACCGGAATAGGGAACCTAAAAATAATAATAATAATACTTAAACCCACGTCTTACTACCCGTTCGGGATTATACGCTTAAGTACTAACTACACTAATGGGTTGAGAATTGGAAATGTTGAATATAGAGGAAATGAAACCACATTTGCGGGGAGGGAGAGTGGGAAAACCATTTAGGAAAAACCACACCCAGTTCACCCGAGTGAGATTCTAACCTCGATCACCCCATCCTCGGCAATCTAGCTCAACACGAAACCAGCGCGTTAGCTAACTATGCCACCGAGGCAGGTAACCAACAAATAAATTGTTTAAGAAACATAACTATAATTGACATTTATATGTATATATTTATGTTCATGTCTATTGGTTCCTAAAGGTTATGAATTTTTTAAATTATATTTTATAATATTGCATTTTGTCCCTTCTTTTGTGTAACTTAAATTTATTTTGAAGCACTAAATGTTTCCATTTCAGAAATGTTCATCAAGCTACGATATCTTTGAACTAGAACAAAAAACGGAAAAATAATGAAGAACCAGAAAGAAGAGGACATTTATTTTTCTCTATTATGTTTTATTGGGGAACTTGAACAAGAAGCGGAAATGAACAATATTTGGTTTCGAGTGCCTGGTAGATTGTGTGAAGCCTGGACCAGTAGTTTATTACTATTAAAGGTAATCTATTTAACGTGCACTTTCTAAACCAACTGATTGTATCAGTATACAAATTGTGAACTACACTAAACCAAAAACGGACACAACATCCAGTCTCCCAGCCGAAAATTCATCACATTGAAAGCGGAATCCTCAATTATACAAAAAAAAAAAATTCAGCCATGCTGGGAATGGAACTTGAGACTGTCAAATAAGTAGTAATAGGCGCTACCAACTGAGTTAAACTAGGGATGATCATCAATCAATTTCTAAAACATACATACTGAAATTTTGGTGTTAAATTCTTTTACCATTGACTTTTGTAGGTCGAAGATTTTTAACCATTGTGGCTTGTACCGATTTTTGATAATCAAATAAATTTATAAAATATTAATTGGTTTCGTTAATTATTAATGTGTATTTATATACCTGATAAAGTTTCCTTGGATTGATATTTTATATTAGGATTACTTTTCACATATTCACGCAAATTACAGTTATTTAATAGATTTATAAAATATTCTGCGATATTTTTGCTATAAAATGTTTTTTTCCTAACAACGATTTAGTTTTCTCATAGATATTACAGTAGACTGTAATGAGATGGATTGAATAGAACTAGCTCAAGATATGGTTAGGGTGTAATGAGGAGGACTGGATAGAACGAGCTCAAGATATGGTTAGGGTGTAATGAGGGGGACTGGATAGAACGAGCTCAAGATATGGTTAGGGTGTAATGAGGAGGACTGGATAGAACTAGCTCAAGATATGGTTAGGGTGTAATGAGGAGGACTGGATAGAACGAGCTCAAGATATGGTTAGGGTGTAATGAGGAGGACTGGATAGAACGAGCTCAAGATAGGGATATGGTGAAATGGGGTGGGCTGGTTAGAACTAGTTCGAGATAGCAATAGGCGGTGTACTTTTTCAAGTGTGGTAATAAGTTTCTACATCTTAATGTCATAGAGTAAAAAGTCCGCCCCTAAAATAAGATGTTGGACCTCCCCGGAAGAAAATTAAACGAAATACAAGCACACATAAAAAACAAAGCAGTCCTTCCAGAATCAGGACCTTGTAGTTGAGCAGACCTTACAAGCGAGGTCTGGGGGCTGGTCGTCGCCTCGACCCTGTAGTTTAGGAGCTGTAGGAGAAGGGTGGAGGGGGGTGTTCTAGTCCCCGTGTCTGGCACCCCCGGCGCCAAAGTGTTGTCCCGGTCGTCTTGGGTGATGTACAACTTCCGGCCACGACATGTCCTCTGCTCGAAGTCAGTCACGGTCAGATTACCTTTGGTCATCACAACACTTCACCACGCAGTTCTGGTGACTTCAATGCAGGTAGCCGAGACCCCCCACAACCCCATCACCCCATAATCCTGTCCCCACCTATCGAACCAACCCATCAACAACACTCCAGTGTGGACGATTTTAAATAACTTGAACAATTTTTCTTTACTTGACATTTTCTGGGAGAGTATATTTTTTAGCACCGCGTCTTACTACCCATTATTACCTATGTACTAAATACGCTAATGGGTTAAAGATCAGGAAGGCTGAATTTAAAGGAAGTGTACACGCATTTGTGTAGAGGTAGAGTTTGGAAACCATTTAGGAGAAACCACCCTCAGTACACTCGACCGGGATCTAACCACGACCTCCCCGTCATCAACAGTAGGGCCTATATGGCATATAACGGAAATGATGCCTTAAAACATCCGGCCCCCGAAGCGTGTCTGGGCCAGGTTAAAATCACTACAATGTTGCTGTTGGTGGCTGTAGAAGATAGCTGGTTGTCAATTAGGGCGAGACAGAAAGGAAGCTGAGAGAATATCCGGGTTTATTGCAGTTTTGGTCCCAAAAAAAAACCCGAGGAAATTTGAAAGTGGGAAAGGTTACATACACTGTACTCATCACAAGACATTGATAGTTAATCAAGTCACGTGAATCATGGCGGATAGCATAGTCTTCATGGATGGGAGAAACTTGAAGCTTGTTCAAGGTACTGACTGGCAAACAAAATGGGAAGAGACCATTGGGAAGACTTAGACGCAGATGGGAAGATTATTTCAGAATGGACCTGAAAGAGATAGCGTGTATTGAGTTGGACTGGATAGAACTAGCTTAAGATAATTTTACCAAGTTTCTCGTACTATTTCAGCTTGGAAGGGGAGGGGAGGGGGAGGGGCGATTATCAACTAAACTCAATTTTTTTTTTTACTAAAAATATTCTTATTTATATTACGAAAAACTGTTTCTAGTTATACCTATCTATTTTGTGCGCAATATTATAGACTATTTTCGAAATAAGTTAAGACAAGGTAACAATAAATACACAATAATAATTTTTTAAGATAAAAATTATTGCTTTATTGTATGTGACCTTGGCCTATTAAAAATCAAACTGGTACTATAAAGTTTTACATAATTTATCATGTAATTTATTACAATTCGGAACATAATTTTTAAATCTCTGTTATTAGTAAATTGCCCTTAATTTGTGGGATACAATTTTTTTAAAAACATCCCTGAGGTATCTTTTTAAACATCTGAATGTTAATCTTGAACCAAATTCGTCAAATAATTTCGTCTCTAGTTCCAGGGACAGACAGAATAAGTAAACCTAGCTTTTTTTATCGAGGCCAAACATTTTTTTGATCACAATACTTTCTTTTAATATATGAGACGGTAAAACACCAAAACAAAATGGCACGTTTATTTCCACCTCACAAAAAAGGAAAAAGAACGTAATGACGTCATAGTCGTCCTTGAAGACTTACGCCCCGAAACGACAATGAGCTCATAAATTTTGCCTTTGACATAGGCTACCATGATTTTGGTAGTACTGTTTTATAAGGCCTTATTCCGTACTAAAATACTACTATACAGTAGAATTATGGTACGGAATAAGGCCTTCCAGATCGGGATTCTTAACAAAATCAAAGTGTAGCTGAAAAAAAAAAATGTGTTTACATATTATAGCACTGCGTCTTACTACCCATTCGGGTTGTATGCCAATGTAATAATTACATCGATGTGTTAGGGATTAGGAAGGTTTAATTTAAAGGGAAGAAGTGTACACGCATTTGCACAAAGGAAAAGTGGAAAACCGTTTAAGGGGAAAAAGCTCAGTACACCCAACCGAGACAGAATCCTGATATCCCCGTCTTTTGACCGTCTAATCTACTGCGAGTGTTAGCGCCTTAAGCCATGCAGTCACCGAAGCGGGCAGAAAGGTACTTTATTGACGACGTCCCACGGCCACACCCATGATTGACGACTGTGTGAGACCACAAGATCCTGGTTTTAACCTCAAGTCTTGTGGACCCATAAACGGTCGTTCCAGCCACCGGCGAGTCCGTATCGGCGCTCGATTGCTGTAACACGTCATTCTCGTCGTGGATAGGTTTGCCACTTGGAAAATTTAGGTTTACAAATGTTTTTAGTGTATCAGTTAGTAAAAACAGCAACAAATAATATTTGTTCTAAGGGTATCAACAAAATTAAAACATTGTTGATAATGTATAGGCCTAATTTTCCCACAGTCTATAGGAATATAAAATTAGGCTCTTATCTAACTTCAAGTTAGACCACCCTGGACTAGACTAACGATTATCGGGAGATTGGGGCTCAAATCCCGGTTGGGTTAGCTTCTACTGTTTTTTCCTTTAAATTGTTTCCCACTCTCTCTCCAAATTTATTCTAGAACTCTAACTTCCACATAATTATCCCAATCACGTAAATAATATATCGGTCACGTGGGCGTGCGTGAAAACCTATTTATAAGTTATACATTATCATGAAAGGCTTGAGTTTAAATATACGTCACAAAATAGTAGTTCCGTGACTAGTAGACCTCGCTCACTACTTATATTATAGGTTTATAGACTATAATCTAAATACTTGGCAAAACCATAGAAGCCACATCTTCTATCACTTTGTTTTATTGCTCTTTCCCTTCATTTTAAAATAAAAATCCTACTTGTGTTTCTCCAATTGAGATGAACTTCAGTAGGGTTCTTATAATAGACGAGGCGAATACAAAAAGTTCTAGCGCGATTTATTTCAATTATCGTTCCATTAAAAAAGTTAATGTTTAATTGTCATTATGCCAGTGGCCTGGCATAATATTGAACTGTTAAGGTAAATATGTATTACTATTCAAAGTCTAGTTGGACTGTCACTGTCCATAGGCCACCTTTAATGGACGCATATGACTGATACACTACTTCCATGTGCTCTGTCTCATTCTATCTAGACGTCCATGTTATACAGAGTGGGGCGAGAACCCAGTGATCAAAGTGATGGACAACGTGGTGAGGTTTGTCCGGCGTCTGGTGGAGCTCACCTCTCACCTGAGTGGCATTATCTTTAAAATGGGAACAAGTGTATTATCTTGTTTGCTTTTATCTAGCTAATTAATATTTACTTTTCAATTAAAGTGTTAATTTTCAAGTTACAAATCGTCTAATTGTTTTGGCCTCATCCTGTAGCCTATATCACACGCTGCATCATTCTGCGTGAAAGTTGCTTTAGATGAAACTTACGAACCAAACATTTTGCCCCTTGATGGAATTGTTTATAGCACGGCGTCTTGCTACCAATTTGGGTTATAGCTTATGTACTGATTAGACAACTTGATTAGACAACTGGGTTGGGAATAAGGAAGATTAAATTTAGAGAAGTGTACCCGTATTTTCCTGGATAGATAATGGGAAACCACTGATGAAAAACCAACCTCAGTACACCCAAGCGGGATCGAACACCAATCCCCTCGTAATCGTTAGTCTAGTCCAGGGCAGTCTAACTTGAAGTTAGCTAAGGGCCTCATTTTATATTCCTACAGACAATGTGCAAATTAGGCCTATACAATATCAACAATGTTTTAATTTATTTGATACCCTTAAAACAAATATCCGTTGCTTTTTTTTACTAACTTACACACTAAAAACATTTGTAAACATGAATACGCACATTTAGTTTACCTAGTTCTATTTAGTGGGAATGTTAAGTGTAATAAATAAGCAATGAACAGTTAATTATAAACTTAATAGATACATGGGTCGTACATCACCATGCCAAATTTCGTATCAATACTCAGATATGAGTTCGATTTATTGAAATAATTAGATTAGGGGGGCCACTTTACCCAGCCTTACCCTAATATTAATTATTATTATAGATATTATAACAAATGGTTTGGATATAGTAGTCTTACAGCAAATAATACCTATCATACATTTTACACAATGTATGTCTGATCATGTTTAAGCAACTCCTGGATGACAATATAAATATATAAACTTTTCTAATGCGTTATGGGCCGCAAAGTACGTGGTCCATGGGCCACCAGTTGGACGGGCCTGTTCTAGTATATTGATAGCCTTGGATCAGGGGTTGCCAAAACTGACTTAGTGGAGTGCCACATTAGGGTATTGAAAGTGCTAGACGGGCCTGGTCGAGAAAAGAGACGTCATTATTTGAAACGCGGCTATCAAGTAATATGGGACTGTTCACCACAGTACGGCTATCAAGTAATATGGGACTGTTCACCACAGTACGGCTATTTTTATTACGTGTCTACAATACTACCACCAGTCGCATATACTACAGCTCACTATTATTATTATTATTATTTAGCTCCGCGTCTTACTACACGTTCAGGTTATACACCTAAATACTAATTACACTAATAGGTTAGGAATTGGGAAGGTTGAATATAGATCAAGTGAACCCGCGTCTACGTGGAGGGAGAGTGGAAAATCATTTAGGAAAAAATACTACAGTTCACCCGACCAAGATTCTAACCTCTATCTCCACGTCCTCGGAAATCTAGCTCAACACGAAATTAGCACGTTAGCTAACTACACTGCACCGAGGTGGGTTACATTTCAGCATGATCATTGAAATTATTGTTTTAATTTTCCTTTTAATTTGTTAAAGCGTCCGCGGACCGTAGTTTGAATACCTCTTTCTTAGACCATGCGGCTACCGAAGTGGGTCATAAGTTATTCCTACTTATTAATATTTATAGAAGTATATATTTTCTTTTAAAACTTTAATACTAATGGTTTGAGTTTGCTAATTTTGCTATTAGCGTATTCAGGCCTAAGACATTCTATTTAAAAACACACATCATGTTATATCAAAGTATGACTCACACATTTACTTAAGTGGAGTGTTGCCAGGGTAGATGAGTAGCTGGGAATGTTCTCGTAAGTCAGTAGAACACCCGTTGGCCGGGTATCAACGAAGATACATTTCCACGTTAAGTATGTAGAGCTAAGCCTAATTGGTCAAATGGGGGCTGTAAAGAGCTAACATATAACAAGAAGACCTTCATTTTGTTCAAGATCTGCTTACCCTGGCAACACAAGACACCAAACTATAGGCCTGCCACCTACTTGGAAGAAAATATCCCTACACAACTATATTCACCATTCTAATGTCCGACCCCATAGTCTAGTGATCAGTACACCTAGGGCTCCTGGGCTCGATTCCCGGCTGGTACCTTGGGTATTTTTCCTGAAAGGGCAATTACCCCAACTGTCACCAGGTTTTGGTTAGTTAGGCTTAAGTTAGGTTTAATTGTTTCCACTGGTTCTACGCCATCATACTCACTATCACCCTTATCTCATCGGGACATGGAAAGAGCCTCCATCTAAAGGATGTACGATTAGTACATTTGGGCGTCCTCTGGGCAACGGTACGTTAGTACTGACTAATATTTAAACAAACTGGGGTATGAATGATGTAGTACAGATGTTTATTAACTATTATTATTTTTATTATTACTCTAGTATCAGTTCTGAAGCTTTCGATCCACTAAACCATCTTATTATTATTTGAGGTTGATCTGTTGTGACGCTATTAAAAAAAAATTATTTATTTGATGACGTCTAAATCTTTATTTGTAAACATCCATGCCAACTTTTACCTCAGAGCTGCGACATTTTTCAACGTTGTTGGAAAAACACTAAATTTTAATATCATTTCATTTATTTGCCAATTTTGCGAGGAAAGGTATTTTCACATACCTTCCAGGGATATTTTATATACCACAATTTGACTGATGGCTTTACTCTACCTCTGCCACTGATTTGTATCGCTCAAGAAAAATACGTCAAACCTTACTGGGTTTGAACCCACAGACATTGGGCCCCGAGGCGAGCACTTTACCCCAAGAACACCGAGGTCTACTATAATTTAAATAAATTAATCTTTATGCGAGTTTTTTCCCCACCAAACGCCGTATTTTTGAACGTCTGCAGCGCGTCTCAACTTTCTGGTAGGTGGCAACCTTAAATTATTATTATTATTATTATTATTATTATTATTATTATTATTATTAGCACCGCGTCTTACGACCCGTTCAGGTTAAACGCACTTACGCTAATTGTGTAATGGTAGGGTGATTGTGAGATGAAATGAAGGACCTACAGTTTAACGTGGAATCCGAACCATGGTGGAGAACTGGCATTCCTCACATGGCAACCTTAAAGAGTAAGGACATACCAACTTTTTATTTCCGTCATAAATGATAACATTTTACAATATAATTAGTGTTATTTTATGGATATTGATATTATCTATCAACAGTGACAGCTGCAGATAATATTATTTGACGTATGAATATATTAAAGTACTGTAGAGTTTAGTAATTTGGCAACTAGCAGATAGAATACTGTTGTTCCGTCTGCGTTAATGGCTCAACCTATTTTACCTTTATACACCTTTCCTTTGCGTGTAGGCTAGTCTGGTTCTTTTTAGCATTGTGTCTAGGAAGTGTACTCACATTTGCGTGGAGGAAGAGTGGAAAAACACCCTCAGTACACCCGACTGAGATTCGAACCTCGATCTCTTCGTCATCAGCAGTGTAATCTACTGTGATAGTAGCGCGTTAGACCACGTGGCCACCGAAGTGGGTTATAGGCTATTTATATTGTATTTAATTGTAATCGAAAATCAATTTTTTCTTTAAAAAAAATTAGGCCTAAGTGCTAACTGTGAATATCTATTCATGATTATCAACTAAACTAACGAAAATAAAGAATGTTCAAGTTATAGGCCTACTTCTGATCAGTCATTTTACTGGCCCGGCTTAACGTTAAAAGGAAATGGTCAGCATACATGTGGTTCATGTATGTGGTTATTGTATACTAACTTGTCACATATCCTGTATCTATGAAGGTGTGATAAAAACGATAGACCACAAGTCTAATAGAGCTTAGTTCGATTCTTGTCATCGCTGATAAAGATATTTAATATGTCTATCCTACAAGCTACGACTCGTCCTGGTATCCAATTAAGTTCAGACGTCATGACTGGTTAAATAGTGCACGTTTTTAGGTTAAATCAGTTTGTATAGTGTATTTATATTATATTATTTTTATAAAGTACACGTAAAAAAGACGATCACAGTTAAAAACGAATTTTAAAATTAACTTTGTTGATGTGTTGTTGAACTTCTTTGATGTTATCATTTTTATAAAACACTTTAGTGTTTTTTTGTAGTCTATTGAAATTTTACTAATAAAACATCGAAACTTAAATATTTTAAATAGGCCTATAATTGTATAGGGGCTATAAATAGCATAGCAATAACATATTAGAGAAGGCCCCCTAATAGACGTAGGCCCTATGTATTTTATTACGAAAGTTTGTAATTCAATAGAGGATTAAATAAATAAACATCTCAAAAATAAATATAATCAGAGTCACGTGAAATAAAGTTACTTTAATTAAATTACCTACATAATAGGATATATATAGAATGAATTGTAGGCCTATATTTTCCCTACTCTCAATCCTACAATCTAACATTTTAGGCCTGCCTATCTACATGGCTTATCAGCGAACGTTTAAATAAAAGCAGAATTAGAGTGGTGCAATAAAATCAAGAGCTGCCCAGGCTTGCAAACACCTACAATAAAATACTAAACCACGTTTGTAAGGCACAAGTCCGTGAGCCACTCGTGTTTGAAACTAAAAAAATAAACTGTTAAAGGGGATATATAGGGTAAGTGAGCGTCATTTTGTCCTAACACGGGTCCGCCGGTGGTTTAAACATTGCTCCGGTCTTATAGAGTCCCCAGCGCTCACAAGAACACAACACATAGTACTGTGAACATCAACAATGAACTACTTTTATTCCCTTCTGATTGGTCACAGCGGCTTTACCCCCTCACTCTATCAGAAGAAAAAAACCTCTATTATAAATTTAAATAAAAAAACACGAAGAGTTTAAATCGAAAATACTACTCTCTTCTCTCTTCCTTCTGTTGGATCAATGATTCCACTCACCTATACTGAAGCAGCCATTTTCTTTCCACCTTCAGCTGGTCTTTCGGTGTTGATCACGGCACACTGTGCTAGGGGGGAAAGGGAGGGAGAAAAAATCTTTTCGAAAGAGCCAATGACGGGTGGTGGTAGGCGGGTCTTAGAGGCGGTGCCTCTGCGCAAGCGCTGAAGAGGGGGAGGAGGAGGGGGCCGGAGCGACCGAGCAAAGTGTCAACTGGGAATGCTAGCACAGTAGTGAGTCGGCAGCTGTCGAGTCGTGTCGGTCATAGCGAGTAGCTCTTCATTTTTTTCCTCCACCCAATCAAAAGTGGGTGGGTGGGGGGGTTTGTTTTTATTTATCTTGTTGGTCAAAATCGGTTCGTTTTACTAAAGAATTTTTTTTAATCTTTTGGGTGGGGAAGCCATTTGTGGGCTTCGAACAGTTCGTAGTTTTTCATCATATATATTTATTTTTGTCCCGGGAGTGTTGTGGATTGGAAGGCGGCGTGGTGGAGCGTGTCGGCGTGGGGGCGGCGGCGGGCGGGTGCGGCGCTTGGTGCTGGGGGCGGGCC
>CABEEJ010005678.1:0-22952 GCA_901482245.1 Timema douglasi | reverse complement strand
CAACAACATCCTGGCGGCGGGCGGCGAGCACCTGCCTCTCCGCGGGGGCGGGGGCGTGGTGCCGTCCCTTGTGGTGAACCTGCAAGGCCCCCAGCGCCCCATAAAACTGTCGCCGATCAAATCGGAGGACATGAACGATCAGCCCCCGAGTGAGTACCAATAACGCCACTGCCGCGTTTGACCGAACAGCGGAACACCTCGTTTATGTTAAGTTCCTGTTGGTTGCTTTGATTACATCAGGTCTTATAAATAACTAGAGTGTTGTTGATTCCCCAACTGAAGCTTTTGTACCCTCCAAAATCGGGTTAGTAGTCTATTTAAAAGTCCTAGATAAACGCGAACAATTTCCACTCATAACAAGAACATGTAAGCACATCCATAATAGGTAGGGTAAACGAAACGCGAGAAAAGGTGATTGTTTTTAAAACCAAAACTTATTAATTCTCCAGTAGAAATATGAGGGAGTCAACACAAAAATATGATAACCTTCATTTGACGATAAAATGTTAGCCGTGATTTCTGGTTGCGTACCAATTGAACATCAAGTTTTTATAAAGTCAGTCAAGACCTTGAGGATAACTAATATCCATGAATATTTTACTTATTTTTTATAGCTAGATTTTATGATTTTATTGACGTTTAAATAATGAAAATATCCCATCTAGATCAATGAGGGCTATCATGTTTTCGCCCTGACCCCCTCATATAGGGTTTAATTCTTTACACACGGGGATATCAACAGTTGTTGAGTATTAACTAATCTGTCAAGGATGTCCTGGAATTTAATAAGAACATTTTGTTCTCCATTTAAAAAGTTTCTCATCTAATGCCGCTATGCCCATGTCAGATAATCAACAAATGTTGATATCAATATGTGAATAAAATCAAACCCTATGTTTCTACTGAAGTAATATTTGATTTATTTTAGCCAAATAAATGTTTCGCTATAAAAACTACAAGAACCCTGTCCTTTTCTCGCGTTTTCTAAACTCTCACCTTACAACTACAATCAAGGGCACCGTATATTTGAAAAGATAGGGATAGGCCTACACACTATTAAATTTAAATGGGAATGTGGGCCATGAAGTTTAAAAACCACCAAAACCACTCTCAAGTATCTAAGAATGTTATGTTGTGACCTTATTAAAAATAACTTTATTTGTTTGAGGAAGGCTAGATCTATATTCCCAACTATTCCAGCATCTTAAATGATAGCTGAAGACCGCATTACTTGAAGTATGAATATAGTTTATATGAAAATAATTTTATTAAACTTTGTAACTGTCAAAATGAATAGTGTTATTTCCCCTTATAACCGTCAATTGTCGAATATCGTACAGTAGCGTATAGGCCTAGGTTTTTTCGCTGCCGCCTGGGACCTCCTGACTATGTTACAGACTCTGAAAACCTTTAGTTCTGCCTTTACATACAGTAACGCTACACATTGACTGTTCAACTTGGCTCCAAACTTCTACACCTCGGAGAGGATGGCAGGGACCGCGAATGAATGTCAATATTTGTCACAGTTTTATAACAATCTTTGTTTGTTATCACAAAGTATATTAAATATCGCTTCAGTAGAAAATAGATTTTAATTTCCTACACATAGTAATAACCAAAATTCCTGAATATTGATACTTACTAATGAGTCTAATGACACTAGATGAGAAACGCTTTAGACGAAGAGAAAAGTTATAAAACTCATGGACACACTTTATAGATATTGTTCGTTCACGGTAGGAGTTTACCTGGAAAAGGACTTTTTTCCCTACCAGAAATCTATTATATAGTAGGATATCGGTAAGANAGAAAAGTTATAAAACTCATGGACACACTTTATAGATATTGTTCGTTCACGGTAGGAGTTTACCTGGAAAAGGACTTTTTTCCCTACCAGAAATCTATTATATAGTAGGATATCGGTAAGAAAAAAGACCTTTCAGAGGTAAACTCCTCCCGTGAATGAAGTATATTCAAGAACCGTTGATATCAATCACTATGTGCAGAAAATTAGACTTTATGTTCTACTGAAGCGATATTTTGTATATTGCGTCCAAAAATTTGTTTTATATGAAAAGTGTAAATAAATCTATCATTGACCTATCATTGGTAGCAGTAAATCATAACTATAGGTATAATTAGGCCTATGTCATCATCGAAAGGGAACTTATTATTATATGATCGAGGACCTTTTTTCCATTAAAAGATATAAGCGCGTGTTAATATTGCGGCCGATTCTTGGTGCTTCGTTCGTTATTTCTTTATTTCCCGAGTGCTAATCTTACAGCAGACACTGAACGGAGACGATGCATAAAATTGTGCTTAGCCCCACAGTAAGTTTCGTGGAAAGTTTAACACCTGGAAGGTTAGGCTTTGTTCAGTGTCGATAGCTAATACCAAAATTTTTTGCTATTTTGTATTAAAGTACTTTTGGTTCCATGTTGTGACATACTTTTAAATATTTACGTTATTTTGTGATTAAGGTGAGAGCGCGAGAAAATGTCGACTTTTTCTGCAGTTTTTATCTAATTTTTATTTTGTTAAAATAAATCGACTCCAGTAGAAAGATTTTAATTTCCTTCACACGGTGATATCAACAATTGTCAAGGGTGATCTGGAATTTAATGGCAACTTTTTATCTTCATTTAAAAAGTTTCTCATCCAATGCCGCTATGTTCATGACAGATATTCAACAACTGTTGATATCACCGTGTGTAGAAAATTAAACTATTCTTCTACTAGAGCAATATTTGATTTATTTTGACCAAAAAGGTTTTACTATAAAAACTGTGAAAACACCGACATTTTATCACGTTTCCTACGCTCCAACCTTAAAATGAGATTTTTGAATTTAAAAAAAAAAATTAAATAGAATTATGTTACAATATTATTTTGGTTATCACTGGCTATTTGTTTTTATTTGCGTGTGTGTATGGAGTATAAATAATATTAAATTATCTTTAATATGAAATAAAAAGAAATTAAAGAATCTCGCCCCTTTTATGTGATATTCCAAAAATAAACTAATCCCTCACTTTAATACAAATACAAGCTTTAATATGAAGTCACAACCTTTTTTTCTTGCTACGTGGCTCGAACCTATATCCAGTGATTCGAAACCCGAACCTATATCCAGTGATTCGAAAGGGCTCCGGTGGTCCATTGATCTAATAAATCGATCTTCAACTCTTTTTTTTTAACTCACGGCACTCTGAACGAGGCAGTAAAAAGTTCAAGGCACACCATCAGTTTTTAATGAGATTTCATCATTAAAATAACAAGCATCAAGCTTGTTTTTAAAAAATTATAAGGGTACAATTTTAATAATTATGTTATTAAAAAAATGTGTTTTTTGGGAATATGAATCTTTTTTGTCTTCCCTAAAACTCTGACAGCACACCTGCTCGACCCTTTGCGGCACACCGGTTTAAAAGCGTTGGTCTAAGGCGTCACCCTCGCAGTAGACTGGGCTGTCAATGACGTAGAGATCGGAGTGGGTTTGAGTCCTGGTCGGGAGCACTGAGGGTTGTTTTCCATTCGCTTAGTACAATACAGCCCTTAGGTTTGTGCAAACAGTGCGGCCACACCGGGCCCCCTAATTTTGGGGGCCCCCATGTTTGATCAGGTGACAAGAGGTGCGCTCGTAAAGGCTCCTTGTTTAGACTATTGCCAATGTTAACAAACAAATAAAAACGTAATCATCTGGTTTGGTTTATTTGACGAGTGAAGCGAGCTCTCATTTTTAACGCCACCGATTAGCATTTTTCTGCCTGTGGTGGACGTGTCTCACGATACATTTTTAACGGATTTAATTAGAATTTGGAATGGTTGTTCTTTTGCCTTTATACAGATCAATCTCTGTGCTCGTTGGGGACTCCACCCCCGAACCCCCAGTGAGTTTTCTTTACAAGTGGATGTAAACTAACGTAATTCCAGAGCTATGTTTTGATAGGTCTTACCGTTTAGCCCCAAGATACCTCCAAAGAAAGGTCCTCACCGACTTTAAAGTTGCTCTGACATTTTGAATTTCTTTCGGGGGTTGCAAATTAAATTTTTGGAATCTTCCCGTCGGTTACAGGCTAGAAGCTATATGTCTGCAAATTTCAAGTTTCTATCTCATCTGGAAGTGGGTTAACATTAATGTCGGCGAGTGAGTCAGCCATGTGGCTTTATAGTAGTATAGTTTGCGTTGGGGATGAAAATCGAATTAGAGGTTGGGGAGATATCAACCCTTGTGTGTATAAAAACAACGTTTCTAACATTAATTATTATTTGTATTTTCTTTTTAGAGCACTTAATGATAAATTATCCAGCTGAAAATTGGTATAGGCTATTGATGCGGGCTTCTATGAAAAAAAAAAAAAATTTAATTTTTTTTTTAGGGAGGGGTTGAGACAAATAACTGGGGGCTCCGTAAACAAAATTTGCCCAGGGCCCCACTTCTACTAAGGGCATCCCTAAACTGGGAGATTTTTAAGGGCATGCGAATCTTCAAAATGTTGAGTTCAAAGCTCATATCTCTCTTATTCGTCTTAGACACCCACAATCACTCTCGCAACTTTGAAACATTTCAAAGGGAGATGAGAATTTAGAACAACTATGAACATTTGAAATGGCTCACTAATTTTGACATATAATTAGGCTCAATAGTATTGCAACAGCTACTAAAGAGTATTTTAACGTCGACTATTGGTTAAACGGCAAATATAACTTAAACATAGCAACAAAATAAATAGTATAGCGAGTGTATTTTCACATTATTACTTTCTATATTCCATGATGCACTTAAGGCCCTCGGCCCTGTCGAGTGTAAGTCTAAAACCTATTTTGTGGGATGGTGGGCGGGAGGGTGAAAGGCATGGCGTGGCTTCACAACCGACCAAAGTATCCTTCCGCGCCAACAAGAACAGATAGATCACGGAAACCGTAGATAGCGCTTGCTACCAGACGGGTCTTGCGGAGAAGTCATTCGTTTTGAAATATTATTTTTCTCGAGAACAGCTGAAATCTTTATGTTAATATTTTCAGCAACTCTTTTAAGATAATGTATCAATGTTTATTAATTGTTACATTTTCTTATTTTTTGCTATGAAGCCGGCAGTTTTCTATTTAAAAAATGTCAATTTATCAATATTTGATCACTGTTAACACTATAGAGGAAGTGTGTGTATAAAAAGTATAACTTAAATAACAAGCTTCTCTTATTTAACAAAACGATTCCTAAAATAAAATGGCAAGACCATAATAATTCTTGAAGATAACTCTTTGTTCCCATGGCTTTGTTTTTCCACGCCAAATGAAAAGGGCCAGTCGCCTTAATGGATAGTTAAAGAATTAAAAAAGTGTTAGGTAGCAACAACTAAACCTTATCTTCGAGCTCGACTTTTTCGTCACATGTTTCAATCCTCAATTTAACTTGAAAATATACTTTCGCTCACTCCTATCAGTTTTTTTCCAGGCTTAAGTTAGTTTGTAAGGAGTGTAATCCTACGTAGTTTGTGTTTACAAAAAACTCATAATCGCTAAGCCCTCTTTATAACTAAGCCAAGTACAAATTGACTGTTATGTAAATACTTTAATAAGCGTACTTTATATAAATAGGGTATACATATTTTATTTGAAGTATAAATTTTGACATTTCTGCACACACTCGTGACTTACATACTAACTTAATTTTCTTCAAATTAAAAAATTACACCTGAACAAGGGATTCTAACCCGGGACCTTGTGCTTAGTACGCCAATGCTCTAACCACTGAGATATCTGAAAGTCGTCTAGTTCCCAGGGTCATTCTCCACCCATATTTTAAGACAGAGTCTGTGATGGACGTGTGTAAATCGTCGGATACAAATGTGTGATTTATTAAGATCACGAGCTATCAGATAACGCACCTTCGACTCGGTAGGGCTTTATGCTGTCAAAAGTACAGTTACATTTGTACGAATATACGTGATGAATTAAATATCCAAACATTACATGATATATATATATATATATACCGCTATAACCGTGACTAACAAATATAATAGCTTGATTATTTAATCTATAAGAGTAGTATAAGACCACCAACTATTGGCATACTACAAATCTTGACTCGAAACAAACTTTGTCTTATTCCTACGTAATCGGAAAAACTCGTCGACTGATACTTGAATGCATTCGATGAAGCTTTTGTCGGAAAGTTGCCCTAACGTTTCAATTTGTTTGTCTGCGTTGACTCTGTTTATTTGTGAGTCTGTGTCAAATAGGACTTAATATAGTGACTCACTTCAGGGGCCTCATGGCAGTGGCCTAGACTTCCGATAACGGGGAGATCAAAGTTCGAAAATGTATTAAGGGTGTTTTTTCCAAAATGGTTTACCACTCTCCCTCCACATAAATGTGGGTACACCTCCTCTAAATATAACCTTCCTAATCCCAAAAACCAATAGTTATTAGTAAACTAGCGTGTAGCCCGAACGGGTAGTAAGACACGGTGCTAATGAAATTCTAAAAATTAGTTATGCGCAACATTTAGCTACGTCCATTATTAGGCTTGATGCATTTAACTGGTTGATGTAGTCTAAGGTGAACAATAGTCCCCGAAATAAAACTAAGATTATGCTTGGACTGATTTTATCACCGATTTGTTAAATAAATTAATTCAATTTGAATAACATATGAATTAAATACAAATATTTTAATAAACTCGGTTGGGAAAAGTTTAAATGTAAGAAATGTTAACATATAAATAATTTATAACCAATGAAGAGTTTTTCTCAATCATTCTTTTTATTGACTTTTGGTTCTAGCTGTACCTACGTAAGTTCACTAATCTCATGTAACGCACATTATAATAAACATTATTATTTTATACATCTCTACATTTCTAGACCTAATTGTTTTGGAAATGAGCTATAACACGAATATAAAAAACTAATTTGTTAAAACACCGCTTCAGTGGCTTAACGGCTTAAGGCGTCGTTCTCGTTTTGGATTGTCCTACTGATGACGCGAATATTGAATATTGGGGTTAAAATCCTGGTTGGGCCTACTGAGGGTGGTTTTTTCCTAAATGGTTTCCCATTCTCCTTCCAAACAAATGCGGGTAGATTGCCGCTAAAATGCTCCCTTCCTCATCCCTAACCCACCAAGGTAAACTATCATATACGATATCCACAACTTATAAGTTAAACATGTAGTAAAACGTAGTGATGGAAAAAAATAAGATATTGGGTGCAGTACGAACCGTTTAAATGGCAGCTATTCCCTGATTTTGGTTGGAAGAACAGTAGATACAATTCAAATATGTTTATTTGCAGCCAACATTGATAATACTTCAGTTTATTATTTGTGTTATTTTATAGATATTGATTATATCTATCAAAAGTGACAGCTGCTGATTACATGACTTGAAGTATGAATTTTAAAGTAACTGTCTCCAAATATATCAAGAAAGAATGAGCCATTCTACTCTTAATCTTCTGTATTTTCCGTAGTTTGTACGAAATTTAAAGTACTCTTAAGAGGTTTAGTTATAACAATAATAATGATATTTCAGTTTATTTTTAACATATTAAATGGCTAAGCTATTGACATCAGTATTTCATGATTTACCTATTTTCGTGTTACTCCATACAATTTTAAGTTTAGATCATGCGTTGTAATGTGCTCTGAGAAAATAAACAGTTTTTTATCATAATATTTTTATGATAATTTTGGTTTTAAAGGGATACTTTTTTTTATTAGACCCTATTATTATTATTTAGCACCGCGTCTTACTACCCGTTCAGGTTATACGCTTTTAAGTACTAATTACGCTAATGGATTGGGAATTGGGAAGGTTGAATTAGAGGAAGTGAACCCGCATTTGCATGGAGGGAGAGTGGAAAACCATTTATGAACACACATCCCCCCCCCCAGTTCACCCGACCGAGATTAGAACCTCAATCTCCCCGTCCTCAGCAGTCGAGCTCAACACGACTAGCGCGTTAGCCAACTACGCCACCGAGGCGGGTAAAGGGATAGATGAATCTTCAATTTAGGTCGACACATTTTTTTGGTGGAAACTCTACCTCAGAACTACGATGCTTTACATGAAGAGTGTTATAAAATAAGTTAATTTCACCTTTATATTATTTTTTAATTAAGGAATTTAAAGATGTTTAAAGAGGTTTTTTCTTGTACAAAAATTTCATACCCATTTCTGTGAAAACTATATTGTGTAATTAGAAGCTACTCTTAAATAACGTGGGTGTTTTGGACTCCTGATCCCGGTCAGAACATTAATCATAGCTTATCATTTTATTAACTTGTTTGAAATGATAATTATATAGCCCCCACAATTATTTTAAAATTCAGTCTTCATAAATATGGGGTTTAGTAAACGATGGATTTAAACTTTATTATTTTATATAAATACTTAGATATTTTAAAAACTATCCTACAAAATTACACGCATTAGATCTTCCTGTAATTTAATGACAACTTAATCTCTTCATTTAAAAAGCTTCTCAGCTAACGCCATTATGCTCTTGATAGATATTCAACCATTGTTGATATTACCACGTTAAGAAAATTAAACTAAACGTTAATACTGGAGCGATATTTGATCTCTTTAGTCCTAAACACTCTTTTGTTACAAAAACTCTAAAGATATCAACCTTAGATCACGTTACCTCCCACCCCATCTTAATAAATGCGAGGAATCCTACAAATTTTGTTATAAGCTTCTTGAGCAGTTTATTTAGAAATTAATTATAGATTAAAAGGCTAAAAAAACTTATGTAAGGAAGACAAGTTTAGAATGCGTGAACATATCTCACACTCCGCATTATATTTTATGAGTAGTGGTAGCCTATTCATCAAAACTGACTTCTTAAATCACGTGACTTGGTGCATATGCATATGAAAGTAATTGTAGTAAATGTTGTAACTGTCAAGAAGATTTATTTCAATCCGAGTCTAACTATAAATGTGAGTCAGGATTGTATTGATAGAATAAAACCAAAATATATAAATTGTATACAAAGATTCATATAGCTAGGATTGACATTGTTTTCCGTAGCAACCAGTAGCGGATTTAGGTTTGAGGACGCCCTAGGCCCGAGACGATATGGCGCCCTTTTTTTTGTAACAGTATATATATATACATATATGTGTGTGTGTGTATATAAAATAATGAAAATAATAACAATAATAATAATAAATCTAATTCAGGTATAAATTAAACATTTTTTTAACATAACAATTAAATATAGAATTAATAATAAATTGCTTGTAATTAAAATATAAATTATTTTTATCTGATTAATCATATAATACATTTTTTTCTTGCTTTCGTCCGTGCGAAAATATCAATGACCTCCTCATACTTAATTTCTTGAACCAATTGTGCTTCAATGGTTAGTAATGCAAGTGCATTTAGTCTGTCTTGTTTCATACTTACACGCAAATAACTTTTCACTCTTTTCAGAGTGGAAAATGATCTTTTTCCAGAACAATTCGTTGGCGCCCCTCAAAATTTGCCGCCCTAGGCCCGGGCCTCACAGGCCTAAGCCTAAATCCGCTACTGGTAGCAACCTATTTTAAATTTTCGTATTCATTTTAATAGTCTTGTTGCTCTCAGTGATTGACTTTATAGTTTGTAGGTAATATGCATTTTAATTTGTAAGATAAATGTACAGGCCTTACTAATAAAATATCGCTTTTATTTATATAACCTAACATTGTTTTAATAAAAGGGTACCGTAAATGAATTTAAATATATTGATTAATACCCAATTAATTACAAAACTCTTTGTCCAAGAATGTTCCCATTGTTTGTATGTGTTCACAGTTTTGTGACTACACATAACTGAGGCCTATAAAAACTGGAATTAAATTAATAATGTATAGGATAACACATACAAATCACCTTCTTAGAGAGAAAGGAAAAAATCACTACTCAAAATGATATTAGATTATTATTTCTCAATCGTATATTTTCTTCCGCTGAGTCTTACTACCCATTCGGGCTATAAGTGGACTATTTTGATATGATTTACGCCCTTGTGGAAGGATTGAGGACGTTAGAATTTTAGATTATTATTATTATTATTATTAAGGTTTTGAGGCCCATCGACACATTGAGGTCATTAGGGCCTTAGAATTTTAGAGGCAGTGTATTTGCGTTCGTGGTGGGGGGGAGAGTTTGGGGGCAAAGTGAACCAAAACACCCTCGATACAGCTGACCGGGATTCAAACCCCAGTCTAAAATTAAATAGTTTGCTATTTAGATAGTTTGACTATCACTCTTTAAATAAATATAACTAATCAATAAATAATATTTTAAATAACAATACACCATCTTTAAGCCAATGGTTATACAAAACAATTATTGCAAACGATTACTTGGAATGAAAAGGTAGAAAATTTATATTCATATTATTCAGAAAATAATTTTATCTCAATTTTATTCAATCACTTTAATAAAAAAAAAGTATAGGTAATATTTCTCAACTTCATATCATTAAATTTGTATCCACATGCAAAATAATATTTTAAAAACAGATTTTGATTAATTAATCAATAAAATCAAATGTGAAAACTAAGCGCATTTTGCAATAACGCACAACTATACAATAGTTAAATATATAATACCTACTGCTATTTTGGTTGATTTCACACTAAGCCGTATTTTTTTAAATGTAATATAGAGTGACTTTTGTCAGCATTAAAAAACCCGAGGTTGATTTAAATAATGTTTTATAATTTTATTAATGCCTTTCAAGTTTTTAATAGTTTATTTATAATATTTGATAAGTTTTTTTATTATGTTACCTAACCTCTGTGCGTTGACAGTAGACATTATAAACGTTATGACTCAGTGTTAATTTGCGTTGTCTTAGGTTAAAAGGTTGTTTGACCCTACGGATAGCACCTAGTTTAGTTAGGTAGTACAACTTTTTCGGACGTTAGAAAACAGTGAGATTGAGAACAGTGAAATATTTTAATAACTACAACCAATGTAAAAGAAAAGAATCGTTTTAAAGTGAAAAACTATTAAAAATAGATGAGTGGAAGCCTATATTTTTCGAATACCAATCTTAAATTTTCTTTCGAATCTTGAATCTAAATCCAATAGCCTACTCAAATCTTTAAAAGTGTACAATTCTATTTAAAGAGAGAATATTTAATATTCAATTTTTTTTTCCTGGTGTGTCTGACAAATGATATTTGGTTTGTTATGTCGATTAAGTCAGAAACAACAACGAGAAAACATTTTTTTTTAAGTAAATTATTTATATTAATATAATTTGTAATTTTTTGTGATTTTTTTATCCTCCCATTTATACAATTCTATAATAATATTCCTTATACCAAATTGCTTTAAAGTGGGGATTTAAGGGATGTAAGAAAAGGTAAGAATTTTTAGTTTTTTTATAAAACTTTTTTCCCCAAAATAAGCCAAATATTGCTCCAGTAGAAACAGAGAGTTTAATTTACTTCACATGTTTATATCACCATTTGTTGAATATCTGTCCAGGGTGACTTGGAATTTAATGACAACTTTTATCTTCATTTAAAAAGTTTTTCATCTAATGCCGTAATGCTCTTGACAGATATTCAACAACTGTTAATATCACCCTGTGAAGACAGTTAAAATATTCTTATTGACACTGACCTTGACTTGCGTTCACTCTATCTCTAATGAAAACATATCCCAACCTCGCTGTGTGCAACTGAATAACGCACAAAATCACACTTCGATACGTTTTGTAATGAGACTGTTTTGGACCCTTCTCAAGTAATCAAAGAGTCATGGATGAAGTGTATATGAACTGTATATAAAATATCCTTTTAATACTTCATCCCTGGAGAATTACGCACTTTCAGAAGTAATTTCAACTTATTGCGTTTTAAGACTTTCTTTCGTTCTTTTAAAAAAACTTCCTCTGTTGTATTTGAAAATCAGTGATGGATGAGTTGGCTGCCTTTATCCAATGGGAAACTAGCCTTCACAACATCAGGTTTCCAGCTCTCCCACTAGTTGGTTTTAACACTGGTGACAAGAGGTCCAAGAAGCAAGGGGCAGGTCATACATTGTACATAAGAAGCGTGTGTGTATGAATATACAGAATAACATAAATATACACAGTACACAGTACTCAGAATACGGAACATTGTAATATCACAGAAAAACAGTCTGTAAATGAACAAAAAGAATCTGTATCACTTGATATCAAATCTTCAGTACCAATTGTGTAATTATCTAAATAAACCGTGTGCAACAGTGGAAGTCTTGTTCATTTTTAAGAATAAAAAATCACTTATAAGCAGATCATATAACCGTGTATAAGTGCGCGTAAGGCATACACGGGTCTACATCAGCGTAGTTATCACTCAAATTATTATTATTGTTACCGCGTCTTACTACCCGTTCGGGTTATACGCACTTACGCTAATGTGTAATGGTAGGGTGATTGTGAGAAGAAATGGAGGACCTACAGTTTAACGTGGGATCCGAACCACGGTGGAGGACTGCATTCCACACATTCACAAGTTGTGATTAATACACGTCTTGTCAGAGGTGAAGGAAGAGTTTGGCAATAAGATAGATCTGTGCCGGGACCGAGGATTGAACCCCGAACCCCTAGCACAGAAGTCCGACACCTTACCCCTAGACCACCAGGTTACCCATCATTTAAAACCCGGTATCCCTACAATAGATAGTAGATCACGTGTTGGTATCGTTATAATAGATGACCAAGGGGCCATATCACAATAAAATCCCATATTGTTATAGTTTTCTAGTTCAAATACAACATTGTATCTGATTCCCTGGTTAGTTAGTGGTTAGGTGAGTTCTCAAATTGTTTCCCATACACACTCCATGCGCAAATTCGAAAACTTTCTCTTTCAGTTCGACTTTTACAATACAATCCTTTCTTCATTAGTGTAATCAAAAGCGGATAGCTACACCCGATAGTAACAATCGAGTCACCCGCTTCTGTGGCCGCGTGTCTAACGCGCTACTCTCGTGTCGGACTAGACTGTCTATGATGGGAAGATTGAGGTTTGAATCCTGGTTGGATGTACTTAGGATGGTTTAAAACAATTTTCCACTCTCCCTCCACGCAAATTCGGGTAAATTTCCTCTAATTATAACCTTCCTCACCTCTAACCCATTAGCGTAATTAGTACATAGGCGTGTAACCCGAACGGGTAGTAATACGCTGTGCTTAGTGTTATAATTCTGATCAATTCCGGGACATCCAGTAAAAAGCTACAGTAGGACTATGATAAACTTTATGACAGGATGACACAGAAAACTTCTTACGTATGATATAAGTTTATCAAGATAGAACATGATTTACAATACATGTTTAGGTCATCTTAGCAAATTACATGTGTAAATATATTTTTTAATCATTGGTGTTGTCGAATAAAGAACCATGCACGTTTTTTTGTTTTGTTTTTTGTTTACCCAAAATGTATTTAGAGTGGATAGACCATAGGAGTATTGGTGACTGGCAGCTTGCAGAAGATGTAAAATCGGTCAAAAGAAAAACATAATTAAAAACAAATTGTTTACGTGAATGTTCTGACTGCCAAAAGTAGCACAAAATCGACATAATGGTATTGCAGATCATATGGTTTGGCGGATAGATATATGACAGTAGATCTGGTAGTTTTTGCTCGTTGGTAGTTACATCCACTCTAGTAATGAATGAACTATATATACACCTATAGAAAGTGTAGTCTATATGAGCGTGGAGCGGCGCAGAAATAAATTTCTTGATTTCAAGGACTTTTTTCCCGACCGGATTTCACCCAAGAAAGAAAACTGTGACGTATTTTTTTTTAGCACCGCGTCTTACTACCGGTTCAGGTTATACGGACGAGGAAGATTGAGTTTAGAGGAAGTTTACCTGCATTTGCGTGTGGGGAGAGTGGAAAGCCATTTCGAAAAAAACCCTGCCAACAGTACACCTGGCCGAAATTAAAACCCCGATCTCTCTATCATCAGCAATACAGTCTAACATGAGATTGATGCCTTAGACCATGCGGCCATCGAAGCAGGTAATAGTGAGTTAAATTCCGGGATTGTTCCGTTCAATCCAAGATGGTTGGCAACCTGACTCTTGCAGTAAGACGTGAATCTGAAACAATATATAATAAGTTATGGTGTTTATTCATAACTGTTTTCTTGAACGATTCTTTGAATGTATTTAATTTTACAATAGTTTAGATTTTTGCCCGATAATTCTGTTTCTGTTTTTATTACGGAAACTATTATTATTTAAACTAGCCACGTTCAGCTTTTGTTTGACTGTTTCTTCACTGTGCGAGGGTTGTTTCTTGAAGGTCAATAGCCTAAGAAAACAAAAGCACCCCGTTATTTTAGAAAGTCTTGTGTTTTTCTTCAAGGCTAAAATATTTGAGACCTTAAAATTGATTTATAACAGCAATAAGATTTTTTTTCGGTGTGCGTATTATGTTTCAGCTTATTTTTTACATGCTGAGTCTAGTTACCCATCTTCTATGTTTAACCACACACTAATGGAGAAGGAAGGGGATATAATTGAAAAAATGTACCTGCATTGACGTTGTAGGAGAATGGGCCAATATAAAGAAAAAAAAACTAATTATATATACCCAGCTGGGATTTGAGCCTACATCTCCACGTCATCGACAACCAGGTCAACCCAAGTGGACACCTTAGCCTACCAGCCCACTGATGCAGTTTGGAAAAAGTTATATGAAATAAATGTTCCTGTTGTTATTATTATTATTATTAATATTATTAGCACCGCGTCCTACTACCCGTTAGGGCTGTACGCACCTACGCTAATGTGCAATGGTAGGGTGATTGAGAGATGAAATGAAGGACCTACAGTTTAACGTGGGATCCGAACCACGGTGGAGGCCTGTCATTCCACACATTCTCAAGTTGTGATTAATACACGTCTTGTCAGAGGAGAAGGAAGGGTTTGGTAATCAGATAAATCTGTGCCTGGACCGAGGATTGAACCCCGAACCCCCAGCACTGAAGCCTTACCCCTAGACCGCCAGTTCACCCTATGTCACTGTTAAAGGGTTGGTTTTTGTGTAAAAACTGCTAGTAGCAAATATTGATAGGAACATTACACACGTGCGAATGCACACACACACACACACACACACACACACACACACACATCGCGCGCGCACATTGAACTTGACTTCCATTGATGGGGATGATAGGGTTCAAGTACCGGCAATGGACCCCTTAAAGGTGGGGGGGAAGCAGAAATCCATTTTATTTTCATAATATTTTTTTCCTATCCTATCGACACAAGCTCTGGTGCGTTTATTCCTTAAGATATAACTTAAACGTGCCAACACCTCAGTTTTTGTTGTTAGTAAATATTGTGTTAAGACTGCTAATACAATTGAAAAATTAATTAAAAACTAACTTTTTACAAATGGCAACGCACATCAGTACAATGTTTATAAAGAGACGTTGAAATATGTCCTCCCATTCATGGCCTATTAAAACACCAACTTTCCTTTAACTTAACTCCCTGCTGATGACGGGGAGATCAGTGTTTGAATCCCGGTTGAGCTTACTGAGTGTGGTTTTACCTAAATGGTTTTTCAATCTCCTTCCACGCAAATGTGAGTAAATCACCTCTACAATGCTTCCTTCCTCATCCCTACCTCTGAGAGTAGTTATAACTTACGGTACAACATGAACCGGTAGTAAGACAAGATGATAACAAAATATAGATCTGTACCTCTAGTAGCAAGCTACGGCTAAAAGTAGATTATTTGTCCGTACCGAACCCATTATTTTACAACTGTGACCTCAGTGGGAGGTAACTATCTCTACATTAGCTGGTTATTTTGGAACCAACTAGATCATTCATTATAAGTGTGATGTGTTCTTATCAATATCCTGCTATCGGGCACCATGGTGTCAGTTCACCCGGCTACGAGCTAAGGGGGCCCGGGTTCCAACTCCCGGCTGGTGCCGTGTCTATTTTTCCCTCAAGAGGAATTACTAGGGGGTTGGTAAATTAGGATTAAGTTATGTTTAAGACTCCAACTGGCCCACACCTACATATTCACTTATCGCCATCATCTCGTGGCTGGTACGTGTAGACAACCCCCTACGGTGTACCCTGGGCAACGTTCTGTGCGGCAAATAGTCTACATACAGGCGACCCAACTGGATGTTATGGCACTCCCGGTCAGTAATGTCATACGATAGCCAAAATACTCCTGCTTTGGGTGGATACAAAGGTGTTAGTCTTGTCTCTCAATCCAGACATGGGTAGGCAGGTGTTCTATTACCAGGCGGGTGCACTGAGGGTGTTCTTCACTCACTCTGCCCCCGTAATTTCGGGTACACTTCTTTCAGACGTGGGTAGGCAGGTGTTCTATTACCAGGCGGGTGCACTGAGGGTGTTCTTCACTCACTCTGCCCCCGTAATTTCGGGTACATTTCTTCTAAAGTTCTGACTACTCCAGACATGGGTAGGTGGGTGTTCTATTACCAGACACATGCACTGAGGGTGTTCTTCACTCACTCTGCCCCCGTAATTTCGGGTACATTTCTTCTAAAGTTCTGACTACTCCAGACGTGGGTAGGTAGGTGTTATATTACCAGACACATGCACTGAGGGTGTTCTTCACTCACTCTGCCCCCGTAATTTCGGGTATACTTCTTCCAAAGTTCTGACTACTCCATTCTATACCATAGTGTTAATATGTGGCTAGCCCCCGTAAGATGGTGTGGCGCGAAACATAAGGTTAGCTTATAGCAAGTGGCCCACACAGGGCAGGGAAATGGGGAGGGAGGGTGCCCCCAGATTAAATTGGAACCTTTAACCTCACCCCAACTTTTGTCACCAGCAATCCACTCCGTTAAAAGACACGCCTTCAACCATGTAACCATCGACGTGATTTTATGTTTATTATTCCATAAATAATTAATTAATGAACAACTGCTTTTATAGCCCAATTTTCAAAGGAAGACATAAACAAGTTACTAGATCTAGATCTAATTTCACGTATTCATACGTCAAGTCTTGTGACTTGAAGATGTCACCAAGGATAGATATTATCAATACCTGTAAAATAGCACTAATACAGTAAAATGTTAAAATTACCGACCACAAAAAAGTTTGTATTTTTTTTAAACTGTTCTTTCTACGAAATTTGGGCTATAGTTACAAACTAAACACGTATCGATGGGCCCGCGGACTAAACGTCACGTTCATCTAGTCTTGTTTGCTAAGGACCACTAGGTCTGGGTCCGCATCTCGGTTGGGTATAATTACACTGATGACTGGTGAGCTAGAGATAGCCTAAGGAAGTTAAGATCCAGAGGATTTGCACCCATATTTGCGTGTAAGGAGAGTGGGAAAGTCATTAGGGGGGAGTGAGACCTAAATTTTTTTTTTTTATCTTTTACGCTATAATTAGTTATAAATCAGCTACTTAATTAAATCATACTAAAAATAATTACCTAGTCAATACATTATTTTGAATTACAGTAGGGGTGTGTGAAGATATTTTTTTCAATTCGAAGTGAACCCGAATCGATTTTATTAATATATTCTCGAAGCCAAATCGAAGATAGGGTTTTTTTGTTAGTTTTTTACACTAAATTATATTGTTGCTTATTAAACTGTATGTATTGAAACTACTTATAAAATGTTTTATTGCACTTATTGTTACTAATATTTCATTTTAATCTAATAAATCAAATTATATTACACTTACAATTCAATTACTTATGATTTTTTTCCAAATAAATATTGTTTTATTTTATATAAATATCAACGATTGACCATAAATCGAGTATTTTGGCTGTCAATATTTTATTGACGAAGTTTCAAAGCCGGAATTATTTTCGAGACTAAGTTGAAGCTAACTTTTGTTTCGAAGTTTCGAAGCCGAGTTGAAGTTACAGAATACTCTAAAAACATTGCTGTGAACATAGACGTAATGAAAACATACTCTTTACACTTGTAAAATATATGTACGAATAATTTATTTTGTTTAATTGAGTTGGTAGTTTAAATAATTGATTTAAAATGTAGTTTAATTGGTTGCAAAATAATTTAATAAAGAAATTAGCTGATTTATAGTTAATTGTAATGTAAAATATCAAAGATGAAATAGTTTGAGTTTTTTTCCTTCTTTAGTGTTTTACACTCTTCTTCCACTCAAATTTGGGTGCATCTCCTCTGGATTATACCCTCTTCATCCTTATCGCATTGATGTGGCTAAAATTGCGGTATTTAACCCAAACTGACAGTATTACGTGATGTGCAAATAAACTGTAGTGATATTTAAAAAATTATAATCTAAAGTTACTTTGTTTCAAGGTAATGGTCGTATGATCTTAGGCATCATTTTATTAATTAGATGTACTCTTGATAACTGGGAGACCGGGGATGAATTCCAGTTAGGTGTGCTGAGTATGGGTTTTCCTGAATGGTTTTCACAGATCCTCCACGCAAATGTGGGTACACTTCTCCAACCTTCATCCTCCCCAACACATGAGTGCAATTGTTACAAAAGCGTATAAAATGAACAGATAATAAGACATGGAGGTAATAATGTATAACCTATTTTAAGGTCTCAAGGTAAGCCATCTTGTTTATTTTCAATTTTTATTGTGGCTTATAGTTTGGAATTAAACTCAACAAACTTTTTTTTACATATTGGCGCAGTGTCTTACTACCCGTTCGGGTTATACGCTTATGTAAAAACTACGCTAATGGTTTTAGGGATTAGGAAGGCTATATTTAGAGTAAATGTAGAATTTGCGTGGAGATAGCGTGGGAAACCAAATGGTAAAAACCACCTTCAATATATCCAACCGAGATTTGAACCTGATATTCTCGTCATTGACAGCTTATCCTACTACTAGTGTAGCGCCTTAGACCATGCGGCTACCGACGAGGGTTTCAATTATTTCTTTCTAAACAAACCAGTCAATAAGTCTTCTATGAAATGCTGGGATTACCCTCATACGGGAATTTGTGTTCCTCTTGTTGAATGGGTCAATATATAACGGAGTGGGAATAATCATTGGAACAGTTTGTACAAGTTTTGTTTGTTCTGGAAACACTCAAGTATCACAGGCTAATTATTATTATTAGCACCGCGTCTTACTACCCATAGGGGTTATTCGCACTTACGCTATTGTGTAATGATAGGGTGATTGTGAGATGTAATGGAGGACCTACAGTTTAACGTGGAATCCGAACCACGGTGGGGGCCTGGCATTCCACACATTCACAAGTTGTGATTAATACACGTCTTGTCAGAGGTGAAAGAAGTGCCTGGAAATCAGATAAATCTGTGCCGAGACCTAGGATTGAACCCCGGACCCTTAGCACAGAAGTCGGACACCTTACCTCCTAGACCGCCAGTTCACCTATCACATGCTAGTTACTGGACCACAGTCACGAGTTTTTTAAGATCAGATTGACCTCGATAAAATGTGTCTTTTTCGAGAACATTTTGTTTTCGTTTAAGGATTTTCTTAATCTAGGAATGTTGAGAACGCGAGATAAGGTCATTGTTTTCTGCAGTTTTTATAGCAAAACCTTTAGACGCAAAAAAAATCCCTTAGAAACATAGAGCTTAGTTACCTTCACACGGTGATATCAACAATTCTTGAATATCTGTAGAGGGTGTACTGGAATTTAATGACGACTTTTTCTCGTCAGTTTCAACCCGCCTCGGCGGTTTAGTTGGCTAACACGCTAGTCATGTTGAGCTAGACCACCGAGGACGAGGAGATCGAGGTTCGAATCTCGATCAGGGGAACTGAGGGTGGTTTTTCCTAAATGGGTTTCCACTCTCCCTACATTCAAATGTGGCTTCACTTCCTCTAAATTTAGCCTTCCCGATTCCTTATCCATTAGTGTAATTATTACTTAAGCGTATAACCCGAACGGTTAGTAAGACATGGTGCTAAATAAAAAATAAATTCTGCTAATTTATAAAGTTCCTCACCTAATGCCGCTATGCTCATGACAGATATTCAACAACTGATAATCTCAACATGTAAAGAAAATTAAACTACATGTTTCTACTGAAGTTATATTTTATTTACTCCTCCCAAAAAAGTATTGCTTTAAAAATTGCAAAAACACTGCCTTCGATTCTAGTTCCTTAAATCCCTACCTTATAGAGATTTAAATAATTATGTGATTATGGTGTGGTTGCTAGTGGAACTAATCTCACGAAGAAGTAAAGATGTTGTCAAAGTAGTCCTACCTGGGTTTGTAAGGGTATATGCAGCTTTTATTTACAATTAATAATCTCGCATGGCATTGTCCGTGACCCACTGTGGTATAGCANCTGTGGTAAGGCAATTTTTTCCGCCCCCCCCCCCCCTGGTGCCCAATTTAAAATGGAAACCTTATCTCTTAAACGTAATTCTAAACCAGATTAAAAATATTTTCTTCAGAAGTTTGTTAAAAATAGCCTAATTAAAAAGCTAACTAAAAATTTAAAAATCCGGCTTTGAGGTGCATTCGAACATCCATCCGTCCAACTATGTTGAAAATGTCAGATGTCTGCGTGCCGTAGATTTGGCTGGGCATCGCACACAGACAAACACACATACACAAATACTTCCTTTTATTTCTATAAGATATATATAAGATAGTCTAAGTAACTATTTTCTTCTAGTTAATAAACACCATAAATGTATTTTAACACAGTTGTCTCAGTTGGCCTTGCTTATTTCATTTCTCAAGGTCAGCGTGTAATTTTCGTGTCGTCTTTCCACCACTCTACCACGCGTATTTAGCCAACGTTTTATGATTTTTCATTCTACCTCCACGCAAATGCGAGTACGTCTCCTATAAACCAACCTTACTCATCCTTAACCCAATATCGTAATTATTTCACAGGCATATAACCCGAACAAGCAATAAGATATAGTGATAAAAAAAACTAAACTGCTTGTGTTAAAGATGTCAGTAATTTATTAGATAAAAGCTTAACGTATTTTACAAATAGGTCCCTGTTTTATAAAAATGTACTAATAAATTATTTAATAAAAGCTCTTTAATAAATTTTCAAAGTTTCACCATACATTTTATCAAATAAATTTAATAGAATTAAAACTACAGCTTAGCTTGTGTGGATATAATATTATTAACTTAGAATATTTACTTAATAACTAGAATCAATTTGAATAAAGCATAAAAATTCAAATGTTTATAATCGAGTACTTTTTAAATCGAATCTTATTCGAATATTTTTAAATGAAAATGTTTCAAATTGAATCCAAATCGGATATTTTTGAATGAATATGCTTCGAATCACAAACAAATAAAATATTATAAGCCAATGTTGAAAAGGTTTTGAGCATTTTAAAATTAAATGTTATCAAATAAAAATCCGATATTATTCTAAATCATATAAATAAATATATATTCGAAAGGAGTCAAATTTTTTAAAAGGTTATTGTCCTTTGTTTAATTAATAAATTGGTTATAATTATTATAAAATTTTCTCTTTCTTGTCAAGTTAAATAATGGATCCATTCTAACTTATTAAAAAAATAAAAATAAAATATTTACTTTTATATTTATTGAATATCGATTTAAATTTCATAGAATTCTAATCTGGGATCCATTTTGATTTGAAATTTCAAATATTATTCAGCTTTTTCATATAATCTTTTATATAATATTAAATTCTTGAATTTCAAATCGAGTACAAATCCAAGATTCAGAATTCGAAATTTAACATTTCGAAGCTTCACCAACGGTATTATTGACGGTGTAATACCACCCCCATTGGATGGAAGTGTGTCAAACAATGGCGGATATACCACTCTTCAAAACCATCCATATCGCGCCAACTAATTACGTTCTTTGTACAGCTTCGTGTATTTCACAATTACTGCAACCGGTTTTGTAAGCTACCACGAGTTGTTCGTAATATCAAAGTCTTGCTAATCTTAATTATTATGAAGGTATCTAATGTGCATTTTCCAAACACACATACACTATAATCAACACGTGACTTACAAACTAACATATCCCAGGACGCTACGCTTAGTACTACACCTAGAGACATACGAAAGTATCTATGATGTATTAATTAAATCTATATTTTAATCTCTATACTGACACTCTTTATGTTCGATAGCTGTGTTTCTTTGCTTTTACTCATGATAGTACTTACACCTTGTTATCAAAAGAAACATAACTTACGTGAAAGTAATGTAATCTTTATAAAACCAGACCGACCCACTCCAGCACGGTGGCTACATCATCTAGGGCGTTAATCTCTCAATAGTTATCTTATACCTGGCTATCTTAATTGATCACACATTTGTAGCAGACAATTTACTTACGTCAATCACAGACTCTGCCTCAAAATATGAGTGAGGAATGGTCGTGTGCACGGGATGATTCTTGGAGAGTATTGACGTACTAAAGCAAAGGTTCCGGATTCGATTCTCGTGTCCAAGTGTCAATTTAAAATTTAGAGGAAATGATATTTAGATGCGATTATATCTGTAATTAACAAGCATAAGAGCTTATCTATTTAATCCATCATATTCGTTACGGTTAACATTTATAATAATCTACTCTTTTATTTGTGTTATTTTATAGACCTAACATAAAAATATATGAACATTATTTTAGTTACCTTTATAACGGTCAAAAAATGTCGTTCCCATCCGAATCATACTGCACCATGGATGCAATGGACTTATTTTAGAGATTTATATCTTATTTCTCGAATTAGAACGTCAAATCTGAATCTTAAATTTTTGTTTCTAATCTTAAATCCAAATTTGAATACTCGAATTTAAAAAAAAATACAATTTTAGTTTAAAGTAAGAATACTGAGAATTTAATTTAAAAAAAGTATTTTAAGAATGAGCTTTACATGGAAATAACATTGAAATGACCTTCAGATTTAAAGGCAACTTGTAACTGGTGGTTAGGTAGTTT
>CABEEJ010005677.1:0-47331 GCA_901482245.1 Timema douglasi | reverse complement strand
AATCATTGTCGTTTGGCCAACATATTGGAAAATAGCCGCCATATTGCTTAATTTTCAGCCTACTGTATCTCTATATCTATTGATTCGATTTTAATGTTTTATATATTGTAACAAGATTAGTGTTTAACAGCGGGACCGGCGCGCTCTCATTGTTTACCCTGGGTGTGCACCCTGTTCTGTCTCCCTCCTTGTCTGGCAGGTAGGCATCAGCCTTTTCACTTGACTATGGGATTAGAGGGGACAGGGGGGAGGACGGAGACACGTCTGAAGGGGTCTGGGTCCTTTTAATTCTAGAAGTGGAGGATTCCAGACCCTTAGCTGGCACCACCCCTATATATACATGCTCAGTGATAGCCAGGTGTGATCAGTTCTTGGTTCTCAACCAGTGAGACCGGGAGTGGACCAGCGAGTCCAGTGTTTGTGTGGCGTGTACCGGTGTGGTGTGTATGGTGCTGGGACCTGTGGCGGGGTGTCGTGAGTGACTTTAACATTGAAAGTGGATTGTGTCGTGGGCGGGCGTTTTGGGAAACTGATATTTGGATGTTTGACTATTTATTCAGTGTTTTTGTTAACAAGCTGTTTATTTGATTTGATGTAATTCTATATAATGTGTTTTCATTTGTGTATTGATTTACAAACAATTGCCTATACTACCTGAGTCAGTGAACGGTTTAGTTATAACTAATCCAGTGTAATCTTATTTTATGGGTTTTTATTTGTTTATTAATTTAAAGAAAATTACTAGTATTACTTAGCTCAGTGAATTGCTTAGTTATAATTTATTCAGCGTCATTCTATTTATTATGTCCTTATTGGTTTATTAATTTACATAATTACTTTGACTACCTAATTTGTTGAATTGTTTAGCTGTATATTTAATTCTGTGAATGGTTTTTTTTAGTGGTATTTCTATAGTAATCAAAACCTTGGATGAGCTGTGAGTATTTTAAATCATATTTAGCCTACAACATACCCCAATATCCTCAAAAGAACTCGTGGTTAACACGTTCACATGTGAACGGCCCGTGATCCTCCAAGGTCATGCGCACCCCACACAATATCATTTTACTCCATTTTGAAAGAACTATAATTATTGTTCTACACTTTTTTTGACAAAACTAGTATTTTTTGAACAAAAACATAAAAACTAAAAAAATAGCCAAAAATTGTGTTTATTTTCAGTCTAGTGTATCTCTGTATACATTGATCCGATTTTAATGTTTTATATTTCATTTTACTCCTTTTTATAGGGCAAGTTAACCTCTGTCCTCATTTTTTTTTTTCATAAACCCAGTAGTTATTGAGATATTTTAAGGTATTTTTACTGGGTACTTGCAAATTAATTTTGAGTTTGCAGATGAATTTGAGTATGCCCATTTTATTTGTATGTTTTGTATTGTTGCAGATAATTGAATGAAGTTGTAGTGAAGTAACATGAGTGATTCAGTGGAGCTCCTCAACCCGAAAAAGAGGCGAAGTGATGAAAAGGACATTAATCTGTGTATTTTATGTCAAAAAGAAAAAGTTGCATTCATGTGAAAATGGCATCCGTGCAAATTGGGGATGGGTTGTTACAAAGTGTTGAGGATTAAAGATGCATTAAATATCACATGAATTGCTACAGGCTTATGGGCAAACGAGCTGAAGAGAAAAAAGAAAATTACATTGAAGAATCCAATTTTAAAGAGTGGGAGCACCCAACAACAATGCCAAAGAAGTAGAATGCGATTTAGTGAACCTACAATAAAAACATCCGTTTGTGTGTAACCAAGCAAAACTTAAAGGAGATTCCAAACTGTACTGTATTTGTGAGGAATTCTGTGCAGAACTACTTAATGTCTCTCGTTTTTATCTCAAGGGTATTTTTCAGAGAACCTGTTCACCAGAAGATGTAAACAGCGTGTTTGCTGCAGGCATCTACTGTCACAAAATTTGCATAAAGAAGTATGTCTTGAATTATCAAAGGGATTGTGAAAAATATGAAGTTGATGAAAATGCTTATTCAGAGGACGTATGAAAATCAATGAAGATTTTTTTGGCAAAACTTCAGTTTGAATCTAGAGGATATTCAATTTCATTCCTACACAATGAATTCAATGAAAAATATTTGCCAAATGAGAAGAATATATCAAACCGCAATATGAAATCTTACTTATAGAGGAACTTGGCGATGGTATTAGTTTTACTTATGCAAAGGATCCTCGTGTATCACAGAAGGTATTTTACACTCGAATAACCGCAACTAATCTTACAGCGGAAATACTTAATGCTGATTCTTTCAAGAAATGTGCAGAAATCTTACGCAATGACATTTGTTATTATTTTAGTTTAGAAAATATAGACAATAATACTATAAATTTATATAAATCTTTTACAGAAATAAAGAAAAATGTACCAAAGTCCTGGTCAAAATTTTGCTCTGAAATGTTTCCCTCATACCATACTTCTGAGCAAGTACAGCTAAAATGCCATTCCATTTTTCAAATGTTATTTTATCTTATACATAAAGGCTCGAAGAATACACTTCTCCATGTTGGATTGGTGGAAACAATTCATGAAATGACTCAATATAAGTTGTTAATCCAAACAGTGAAACGTCTTGGCATGAGTGTGAGCTATGATGCACTGGAGAGACATAATGTGTAACTGGCCTCAAGAATTCTGAGCTACTCAGAGGGAAAAGGTATACCTCTACCCAACGAAATAAAGCCAAACATTTCAATCAATGGACAGTTTCGATTACCAAGAGCAAATGCTTTCTGGAATTGGAGGCAGCCAAGACAGTGTTGGTAGTCTTTCAAAATGAAACTGAAAGCTTTAAGGAAAATGATGCCAATGCACATAAAAAAAATTAGAGAAGAAAGGAACATGTTCCTTACAAAGTCTCCTTCCATGCCAAGAGCTTAAATACTTTAAAAATCCAGCAGTAAGAGTAGAAATCAACAAAGATTTTGTGGCCAGCATCATAAGCAAAAGAACAGGAGATGGTTTGAACTTTATGCAGATACCAGACAAGTTTATAGAATGCCCCTGATAAATCTGATATCCTAACCTGTAGTGTATTCAATAGTATGCTATCATATGTAGATATTCCACAGACCATAACAGCTTTTACACCAATACTGCCACACCCTGCAACAGAATTCTGTGAAATATATACATCTATGAAAAAGTGTCAAGACTGCCTGAGCACGGTAACTCAGAAGACAGGATCCCTGTGGGCTGAGGAAGGTGTGTATAGGATAGCTAGAGAAATACAACTCCTGCGGCCAGAAGAGTTTTCAAACTTATTTCTGGGCTTAGGGGGTTTCCATCTAACAAAATACATTATGGCTTGTTTTTGGAAATACTTGGCAGAAAATGGAGTGAAAAACATTTTCATTGAAAGTGAGACCTTTGGCCCAAACATTGTTGACAGTGTACTTGCGGGAAAGCATTATTCATGTGCTATGAGAGGGTTTTCCATGGTCGCTTCTACTAATAGCTCCTCCTTTATATTTATCTGGGTGGAGTACTCATGGAAGACCAAGGAAGATGCTTGACTATAAGAAATGGAATCATCGAAGAATATTTGAGTTTGGCATCTGATCATGAAGAAGCAGATGACAGGATTCTAACCCATTTTCTCACATGACACTAACTTCAAATGTGAGCAAAGTGGTTATTTTTCTACTGATACTGATGTTATTAATGCATTGTATCATTACCAACTGAAGTGGAAAAAATACTGGCCTTGAGGAACTTTAGGTTGCCTTCGGGGTGGGAAGAACATCACGCTTGATTCCACTCCACTCTCTTGTTACTGAAAGTGGGGTATCATACACTGTTTTTACAACTTTGTCAGCAATTCATTCTCTGACAGGCTGTGACACTACAAGTAAGGAAGCTACTTTCAGTGCTGTAAATGGATTCACATTTTAGAGGTATCTTCAAAGCTTAATCTATTAGTTTATGGTTACATGGAGAGAGAGGGTATTTTAATTCCACAAGTAAAAGATAATCCAGTGGAGCCTGCAGATTTCCCTAAGCCCTGTAATTGCCAAAAGTGCTTTAGAGAAAATGTGTGTCTTTGTCGAAGATTGGAAATAATGTGCTGCGACTTTTGTAAATGCAAAAACAGTGATTTGGACCAGTGCAAAAATCCTCATAAATAATTCTAATCTTAAGATAATTCTAGAAAATACTCCACCGACTTTTTAAAAGTAATTCTTAAGTTAACATTAATTTGTCTTTACAAGAAACATATTTTTAGCACTTGGGAATCACAATTTACTTTATAATATTATTTTCTTATTATTTAATATTTAGTATGATTTTATTCAAAAACTACTGGGCTTATCAAAAAGAGTGTGAGGACAAAGTTAATTTGCCCTATAAAAAAAAGTAAAATGAAATATATGATATTAAAATTGGATCAATGAAGACGGAGATACACTAGACTGAAAGTAAACATAATTTTTGGATTTAAAAAAAAAAAATTTATATGTGTTTTTTTTTCAAAAACAACTAGGTTCGCCAAAGAAAGTGTAAAACAATAATTACAGATCTTTCCAAATGGAGTAAAATGAGATATAAAACATTGAAATCGGATCAATAAATATAGAGATACATTAGGTCAAAACTTAAGCAATATGGCGGCTATTTTTAAATATGACGGTCAAACAACCATAATTTGGACCATGTGACCAATTTTTTTTAGCACTCCTATATGTGTGCAATAAGGCTGAGAAATCAAATTTTAGGGCACCTTAAAGAGCACAAGCGACATGAGCTAGCTCCTGTACTAAATAGGTTGTAAACTTACTACTCTCTATTATATATATATATATATGTTTTAAATTGTGATGAATTGAGCTATCACCTGCTATTTTTGAATGCTTTTTTATTGTGTATTATATTTTATGCCCAAAATATAATACATTACACATTAATGCATGTGTAGTGTGTCCCAAAGGTGGTTCTAATAAGCTAATATATGCTTTTAATTTTTGTGATTTTTTCAACACAATCCTACTAAATTAATGATGACTCAAAATATTAAAGTATTAAATATACCAATAATTTAATTTTTTTCTTGTATATATTATACATAATCACTTGTACATGCGTCATCCATGTTGGTTACCGTTCTATATATTCTTTATCTAAGCCTTTTGCTATCCTCCATTCAACAGCAGTTTATTCAGTTGCTGACCTTGACAATGTAATAGAAACCTCTTTGTGGGTTCTTCTTCCTTCTACACTTCCATCCCCCTTTCTCACATTTCTCATTTCACAAACCGCAGAAAGGAGCTTAAACAATGAGCCATTGATCTCTAGACACACTACAAGGCGAATAAATAACCCTTTTCAAGGAGCTTGAAGTTTTGAGCCCAAGCTTGAGTATTTATTTAAAGTTTGGTTCAAAGTTCACTAGTATTCTCAGGGTTTTAAACTTTCATTTTTGTTCCACTATAAAAGTTAATACGTTGTAATACTTAAGTGATTGTTTATTAGAAATGGATAATATTTCTTTTAACTTTTGGAGGGATAGAAATATGCTTTATTTGAAGAGCAGAGTAATAAAAAAAAGTCACATCTTGTCCCAGTCTGAAATTTTTCGGGTACCCATGGTGTGTGTGTGTGCGCGCGCACGCACGCACACACACACACACACACAACCTTATAATAGCTGGAATTTAAAAACACTTCCATTGTATGTGATACACATACACACATAAGGCATATAATAGCTGAATTTAAAAACACTTCCATTGTATGTAATACAGTGAATCAGTTTCCTTCCACTCAGCAACAAACTTCAACCAACTTTAAAGTCAATGAAGACACAATTGTTTATTATTATCTAGGGTACGGTTGATCAAATTAAGAGGGAGCGAATTATTTCTAGTTTTCTGGTCAAGTCTTGCTTCCCCTGGCAACAATACAAGAACCACCCTTGCAATTTATTCTTGAAACTTTTGAAAAGCAGACTAAATAAGTTTTATTTTCCTTATCAAGGTCACTAAAAATCTTGTCTGTGCAATATGTTAGATCCTACTGGTAGTAACATGTTTTTAGCGTTTTAAGATACATATAAAAGTGTGTTTTGAATAGGGATATGAATCTGAAAAACTTAAAGTCAGTCATCGTGTTTACTCAACTTTACCAATGAAATTCCTGATTTACCATGAGCATTACCTAAAATTCCTGACTTAAAAGTATATCACACCCACCTCCCACACGTTTTTTGTTATTTGTATTAACATAGTCTATGAAGATTTTGGAGTAGCAAAATAATATTGGGCAACCATGTGTAAAAACTGACCTAAGGCAAGGCAAGGCAAGGCAAGGCAAGGCAAGGCAAGGCAAGGCAAGGCAAGGCAAGGCAATGCAATGTTGACTGAAGATGACTCTCCTGCCCAGATCCAAACAATGGACTCTTCTAACTGTAGCTGTCTCAATCAGGCGACTAGTGCATTTACAGCCGTTGACTTTGTACACAAAAGCGCCACTTACTTAATGCAATCATAGTTTGTCAAGGTTCATTAAAGGCAAATCACGCTATTCATTTATGTTTTTCTGACTGTGATGGTGGTTGGGCATCAGACCGCCAGACCACTGGTATGATGCGTGTGTTCTTTAAAAGTCTGTAAGTAACACCTGATTTGGTCAGGCGACAAGTTTTATTTTTTAGCAAAGAGTCTTACTACCCGTTTTTGAGTTATATGCTTATGTACTAATTACGCTAATGGTTTTAGGGATTAGGAAGGTTTTATTTAAATTAAGTGTACCCGAATTTTCGTGGATGCAGAATGAAAAACTATTTTGGAAAAAAACACCCTCATTATATTCGACCGAGATCTGAACCTCGATCTCCACATCATCGTCAGTCTAGTCTACCTCAAGAGTAGCACGTTAGACCACGCAGCCACTGAAGCGGGTGCCGCAGACAGGTTAGATCGTCTGTAGCCCACTCTTTCTCCCTTCCCCGCCACTACCACGTCTGACTTAGCTGCAAGATGGTTGTCACGATAGATAACTGGCGCGAAGTATTTAAAATAAGTCAGCGCTCTCAGGCATTTTTACTCTGATGTGATTAAATTTCGCTTTGCTTAGATTGTTTTATAATTATTATATTTCATATTTTAAGTAAAACAATATTTTTCTGAATTTTTTCTTTGTAATTTACTAAATTCCCGACTTATTCCTGTTTCCCCCCAAACAATTCCCATTTCCTTGGATGGTAAACACCCTGGTGAGTAGAGGCATAAACATATCAAGTCAATGGTGTGCATACTGAATCTCTGTCTAGGTTAAATTTTTCAAATATATCATAATGCATGTATAAAAATAAATACCTTCTGAAGTCTTTCAAACCAAAACATGTCCTTGTAAACCATATCATATTGCTCAAACAAGTGGCTACTATCAAACAGTTGAAAGTTCTTGGTATCTGGTAGTTTGAGCCTGGGGTGGTAAAATATTACAACAGTACTAGCCACTGCCAAGCTTCCCAATATCACAAACCACATGTATCTGAAAAATAGCAATGGCAGTTATCGCAAAATGTGAATATAGGAGACTTATGACTTGAATTAATATAAAACTATAAAAAGTATGGAATGGAAACATAAAAATGTTCTAGGAAATTACAAGACCTTAGATAAACTTAAACATGGAAGCCACAACATAAGTTATAGCAATATTAAAAAATATGGTTTCTTAATCCTGGTTATTCCAGAAAGGAATATTTTGACTTAGTTTTAAATGGAATTTTACACTGTATTATTAATACATTTTTTCCCCCTTAGCACCGCATATTACTACCCATTCAGGTTATTCGTTCATAATAATTTAAAATGAATTAAATTGCGGAGTTAAAATATTAAATATATCCAGTGGCATTTTCTGAGACAATTAATTTGAATGATATACTAGAGTAGCTGCTGGGGATATTTGAGAGGCTTAACATATGGGCTAATATAATCATTCGGTTCAAAAACGGAGGCTAGGAGAAAATATTTGAATATGGGTAAGGATAGACCATGGTTCTTAAACCTATATAGATTCTTATTCCCCCAATGCTAGCTTTCGAAATTTGATAGTCCTCTCACCCCTTCGCTCTCTCTTTTTCTCTCCAAATATTTATTTTAATTACTAACATTAAAAACTTCTACATAATCTGACTTCATAAATAAAAATCAGAATTATCTACAAAACACAAACATGTTTAAGTAAGTCACTTCACTCAAGAATAAATGGAATATCAACAAACAACAGGCCATCAAAATAACTACATGTTCAGAGATTCAAGAAAAAACTTTTTTTACACCCATTAGTTTCCAGCCTGTGGCCAGATTAATTTTTTTTATTCAAGTCATATATTTTTCCACTACCGGCTGGCTAGACTGTTGCAGCTTCATATGCCTTATAAGCTAACTTAAGCCGAGGACAGGCACAACATCCAGGCCGTTGATTCATCACTGTCAAAGGTTAAACCCATATTTCACTAATGACAAATTTTTCGGTCATGCTGGGAATCGAACCCGGTGTACTGATCGCCTCTTTTGAAAGGTAACCAATAACACTTATTGAGCTTAGTGAAAAGTTTTTATATATATATATATATATATATATATAGTCCCTCCTTACTCAACTTAGCCAAGACTAAAAGAGAGCGTAAGTAACTAATTAATAAAAACAAAAGGAGGTTAAGAGGGTTACACAAAACACGTGGTTTCCCACAGGGATCTCTAAATCAAAATCCAGTTACAAAAAGAACTTTAGTATTTATTAAGAGACAAAAAAATTAAACACAATTTATAAGGTTAATTTAGGGTAAAGGAGAACAGATTTACATTTACTACATTACTGATTTGTTAAAAGGATTTATAAAAGATTTCTCCAGTAGAAGACCAGAGAACCAAAAATAATATTAATAAAGACCACGAAAATAGTCTTCAACTATCATACCTAATCCCCTGTTTGATTATATTTTAAATCGAATGGTATATAGGATGCCGACTGATACAAAACCATAAGATAAAAAAAAAAGGTCTCATGGTTGACAAATTTAGCGTTACATTAAAATACAAAAAAACTACAAAATAATAAAAACCTAAAAGGTCATAATCCGAAAAATAACTACACGGAAACTTTACCTCATAATACCAAAACAAGAAATAAACAAAAAGGAAAAAGACTACATGTTAAATGTGAAACGATTCTTCAATCAAGTTAAAAAGAAGGAATAAAATAAAATATTATGTCTCACGTTAATTGAATCCAAAGAGCGAATGGCCGAGTTAACGGCGTAATCTCCCTGAACAGGAAATCGTGATTTTTGGTGAGGCCAATCAGCGACAAGTTCGCAAGATAAAAAAGGACCAATAGCATTATAGTTGAAGACTTGACATTTTTAAAATATAAGGTATAAAAAAAACATTAAGGTAAAATTACATATATAAAAAAGGTACAAAGAGATGTAATTACTTAGCACAGATTGAATTAATCATTTATAAAAGATTATTAAAAACTTTCGTTCCACTAATTCCCATCCAGATCGCCACCTATTCCGGAAATAGAAACTACTCCTTAATTTAAATTTTGTCCGACAGACTTCACTACTCGCCACTATCCGGAGCTTCAAGGTCGATATAAATTTGGTCAGTTTATAATCAACAGTACACCGGGACCCTTAGTTGTGTAGACAAACATGCTACCGGCTGAGCTTAGGTGTCAGATTCAAGTACAAACTAAAAGTACTAAATGCAATAGAGCAGTGGTTTACAATTTTTTTATAACTAACCATCGAGAAAATCTAGACACTGGTCAAGCGTTAGTCAGATCATGGTGACAGAGAATGAGGGGGAATTACTAAGGTGAAATATTTAGAAATCATAATCAATTACTTTCCATTGATATACAAAATGGAAGTTTTTCAACAATTATCAATTTTAAACTATGATTAAGTCTCTTTATCTATATAAATGACATTAAACTTCTACTTTGAAAATATTTTGTATGAAATCAAGTGTATAAAGCATAATATGTAATCAATTAAGTACAATAGAATTCTTGAAAGATTAAGCACAGATAAAAGTAAAAACACTAACGAATATTTACAAACACTTCATTCAATATTTTGATGCTTTTATGAAGTATTTGTAAATATGCGTCGGTGCCTTTTCTTTTATTTGGACTTCATTATTCTATACTTCTTCAGTTCTATCATATTTACTTAATTACAAAACAAATAATACATATTTATTTCATTTGAATACCCAGTCCGACACCTTAGCTTATTCGGTAGCTTGTCTGTCTAATGAGCTAAGGTAAGGGACCTAGACTCGATTTCTAGCATGGCTGAAAAATTTACTATTGGTGAAATGTGGGTTTATCCCTTCACAGTGACGAATTAACGGCCGGGACTGGATTTTTTTGCCTCTGCTAGCCTTAAGTTGGATTATAAGGTACATGAACACGACAGGCCTAGCAAGCCGGTAGTGGAAAATATATGACTTGAATAAAAAAAAACTTTCCCAGGCCACAGGATGGAAATAGTAATGGATGTAAAAAAAAATGAATATCCACTTAAAACTAGAAGTAAACCGATTGTATATTTATTATCATTCACATATTAAATGAGAATAAACTGATTGTATAGTGCTTATCATTTACATATTAAATGTCAGTGAAGTGTAAATAAATTGGAAACAGATTAACTATTTTCAATATTAAAGTGGTTTATTATTTGAGCATCTTAAAGTTGTAATCTGTGATTTGCCTCAAACCTAAGTCTTGTAACAGAAAGAACCAAATAGCGATCTAGTGAGACTCTGACTCGGTTGGTCACATTGCGCACTGGCCGCAAAGTGTTGTCCCAAGTCATCCACTGGAAGGGACAGTTCCAGCGTTCAGACACCACTACACTAGCTGGCAGCCATGTTACCATTAGAGCGAAGTTGGCCAGTGTCGCAGTGCCTGCAAACAAACTACACACAAAACATTAAATGCTAATGAAATGAGTTTCATAGTCAAAATTTATAAATTACAGATTTTTAGTACGTACAGAGTTACTTTGTATGATTGATCATCAACATCAACTGTTTCCAGCCCCTGGCTGGGTCAGATTAGTAAAATACTCTATCCTTCCACCATTTTTCTCCTCTAACTTGCACACTTTGTTATCTGCTCCTCACATCTATTTCTTGGTCTTCCTTGCGGCCTGGTTCCTACATACTTCATCAACATCTTTCTCTTTGGTGTTCTCTCATTTCCATCCTCATTACATGACCATACCATCTCAACCTTGCTTCCTCTACTATCTCATTTACTCCCTATACCCCCACTCTTTCCCAGATAGTTTCATCCAGAGTATTGTTTCTCTTTGTGACAGCTAACATGCTCCCATAAACTTCATTCCCATGGCCTCAATTTTCCTAGTCTCTCTTACATTCATGTCCATTTTTCTGTGGCATATGTGACTGTGGGTACAAATTAGGACCTATACAGCTCTTTCTTACACTTCAAGGGCACTTTTCTTCTCCATAGCAGGTCTCTTATGGTACATAACTATAACAACTCCACTTGCTTCCCTCTTCTTATTAGATCATTTTTACTTCCACCCTTCACTTTAATCTGGCTTTCAGGACATTTTACATACTGTATCTTTCTCAGTTCTACTTCATCAAACTTAATAGTTTTACTTGACCTTATCCACTTCCTTGTCATTACTATCACTTTACATTTCAGAGTGCTAGATTTCCTTCCACACTCTTTTTTCACTCAATCATTCCATTCCTTTAGCTGTTCTTGTACTTCCTGTACTGTAATCGATTGTTATGCCAAAATATTTACCACCCGAGTGTTCTAATCTTACTCAATAGTTTTCCATGGGGATGAATGCAGTACAGTATTTAAACATGAACATAAAATATTTAAAACCCATTGTCTTAATCTCAATATGAAGCTGAGATACCTATCTAAAATGCAGTAATTTTTTGTTTACAAATACTAAAACTTATGTTTTAAGTAAATAATGCAAACCTGCCTGAAACAACCAATAGCAGTGATGGAGCTAACATACGAAGCATAAAATGCGGCAGCGGTGGTGAGTGTTGTGACAAACATGGAGAGGGTAGCATGTTTCAGTGTGTCATGGACTAACTTCACGAGAGTTCCATTGTCTTTCTCAGTCTTGGCACACTGCCAAACTTTGCAGAAAATAAAGGCATCGTCAGCTCCTATCCCTAAAAACGATTAAAAAATTAATCATATATGTAACATGGGACATAATTCTCTCAACAAAAAGTGTAATAATTTCAACAAATTTAATTATTTTTACATGCACAGAAATATCATAATATTAATTGTGAAACAATTAGTCTTGGGTAATAATGTATTCTACTATCAACACACTTACAAATAGAGAAACAATCCATACCACATTAAAGATAATATATGGATAAATTGGATAAGAAGTAAGAAAAAAAACAACTAATAATTGTTTGTAGATGTTAAATTCATGTACCCAGAAAGGAAAATTATATTTTATTTCTCTAATATAAATAGGTTAACAAGGGGCATATCTAAAATATATATATATATATGGGATTGGAACTGACACTCTGCTGAAGATTATCTTTACATGAAGGATTATATTAATGTTTTTTTTAACAGGGAAAGGTGAAATGACACTTAGTTGAACAAGAAATGAGTACAATTCAAATATAATTGTATTTATATTAAGTATAAACATAAGCCAAAAGAAAACTACATTGAATATTGAAAAAATACTTATTTTATGATGCAATAAAATAATAGGAATATATTTATTACTAGGCATGTTCATTTATAGATCAGTAAAATCAAATAACAAAATTTAGTTTCGCTGCTTTTTCACTAATTTTCCCCACTTAATATTATGGTTATTAATAACTTAATCTAAGGGGTAGTTTAGAGGGTAATTTTAGAGATGATGAACCCACATTTTTATGGAGAGGTTATGGAAAAACCACAGTAATAAATTGCATGTGAAATCCATACTTTAGTACAGAGAGCCAAGATTTGAACTGATGACGTCTTAACAATGGCAATCTAGTCTTTTGCCAGCAAGGTCACTTAGACCTCATGGCCACTAATGTAAGTTTTTCCTCTTTTAATGAACTTATTGGTGACCATGTCATCAGAAATTATGTCTTTTTAATGGAAAGCCAATAAAATCATACAAGTAGAGTATGTAATAGCTTGACCTCAATTTTGTTCACTACATTTCCCAGTCACTTGTGAAATATCACCAAATCCATATATGTCACGGCTGTATTGTGGGGTTAGCCCTTATGTATGTTTAAAAGACGCGGTGCTAAGTATTAATATTATGTATGTTTAAATAGCTTACACCATGCCTTACCTATAATGACTATAGATTTTCTGTACATAGCAATCTTATGCAGTTTATAATTATGTAATTAAATGTTAGTTTGTATTAAAAAGCATTTATACCTTCACATTAAATAAGAAAAATAATGTTTATGTTGTGCAATAAAGACAAACATCTCCAACCCCAAAATCACCACTATATTTTATTGAAGCTCCAGTCCACTAGTAGGCATAATGCACTTACTTCCCTATGTTTTACTATTGTTGCATTATTCTACAAAGGCACCCCACTGTAAAACAAAATGATAAAATCTTAATACAATATTTTTTACTATATGACAAAGAACATATCAAATTTGGCCAACCATTTTGATATTCAGAGAAAACTCAGTAAAGTAATATTTTTATGGATATCTTTTTTGACCAAGCGGATCATTCAAGGTTCTGTTTTAACTTGACCAGTTGGCATTTTGTCAGCCTATCTGGTAGGATAGTACTTTGTTCCAAGATAAATGCCAAGTATGTAGACCAATTTTAACCCTTTGTTGCCCAGCTATAAGGTAAAATGTATAGTCCTTTGTTGACCAATGGTACTTTTAGGTACCACCTTCTTTTAGACCATATAATAAATTACTTGGCAATTATGTCAACACAAGGGCCCGTTGGTACTTCTAAGTACCTTCTTCCTTCACAAAATTTTTTTTTTTTTATCACATTGAACATACTCTGTAGAAACAGAAAGTTGTTTTATTATTGATAGTGTCATGCTATGACTTCATGTATTGGTTTATCTTTTCGTAAATTTATTTATGAGTGCTATGGCTAGAAATTTAAATATTATATATAAGCATTGTGTTTAGTTATATATTAGGATATTCCAGTGATATTTTTAGAAGTATAGCAGTGAACATATTTGATTTATTTGGTTATAAATGTAGTGGACTGAGAAGTACCAATGGGCTACTAGAAGTGTTTAGGATATATTTTGAATTGGACTTATAAGTACCGTTGGGCTACTAATAATTAACGTAAAACAAAAACAAGTAAGTCCCCCTTTTCAATATTAGTTATATTGTTATAAAATATATGCAATTGAAAACAATTGTAAAACACTTTTTCATGCTAGGTTTACTCTATAGGCCTAATATAGGTTATGGCAGACAAGAAATTGAACACGTGTAAGCCTATTGTTTCTGACAAACAAATTCTAGATATTTTGTGGGACGAGCTTCCAGAGGACAATAATCCTGACACTGATATTGAATCTGATGATGATTTGGATAGTGAACAAAATGATGATGTTGAGGATATTCCTAGAGATATTTCTACTGGAAACACATTTGATGACATTTTCCTGACTGAATTGTCAAAACAGCATGAAAGTACAGATACTATTCTCAGCCATCAACGAGTTCACAGACAAATAATCATCTGCATAGATCAGTTGATGTTGACATAATCAATACTATTCCCCTTCCAGAGCCAATTAATACTAATACATATAAAAAGTATTTCAGAATTTTATTTATATTCAAGTAATTATATTATTCTTTATTCCATGTAGGTTAGTATATGTTTGTAACTTAGAGTCTGTATAGCCCAACGGTACTTGCAAGTACCATAGCCTGAAATAATTGAAATATACAAATTTTGCTAAAAAGGAAAATATATGTGTATTGTATGAGTCTAGTAGACCACAAAATCATATAGTTAGCTTTAAAAAATTGTACCATAACTTTGGTGGGCAATAACATGTAAGAAAGTTAATGGTACTTAAAAGTACCTTCTGTCAACAAAGGGTTAATGGGTTTTGGCAGGGACATTCTTTGAAACTATGCCAATCAATGTATTTATATGGTTTCTCAACCTGGTAATTGTGATGATAGCGCCCTGCAGCTATGTGAGGAACTATGCTCTCTATCCAGGACCAAGTTGAACATCAGAGGTGTTACCCTAAGGACTTGTTATCTGTGGCTGTGCAATGTAATGTTTTATGTCTGTAACATCTATTAACAGAATAGACTTTGTATTGGACTGTTATATATTTGACAATTCTCGCTGTAATATCACATGGTGGCAGTGGTAGGATATTGCGCTGTATTTAAGTATAACTAAGGTGAAGTGAACAGTTCCAACATAGATAAAGAACCCAGTTCCAATATGTCAGCTCCTGTGTATCAAATACCGACTCCAGACCCTTTCTATTTCAAATCAACATTGGAATGGAAATCATGGAAAGATTGTTTTAAGCATTTCAGACGTGCTTCAGGTATGATAAAGGAGGAGGAAGAAGAAGAAGAAAATCAGGTAAATTCTTTGATTTATTTGATGAACCCTCAGGCTGAAACTATTTTTCTATCATTCAAGCTATCATTATTCGATCAAAAGAAGTTTGACAGCCATTTTATTTCCACCAAAAACATAATCTTTGAATGAGCACGGTTCCATAGAAGATTCCAACAAGAGGGCGAGTCAGTAAGCGTTTATGTTACAGATCTTCATACTGTTGCTCAAGATTGCAACTTTCCTGTCACTTTTTATGAGTAAGCCATTAGAGATAATTGTAGTTGGTATTATAGATAAAAAATATCTCGTTTAAACTACAATTAGATGCCAAATTAACTCCAGATACAGCTGTTAATTCTGCTATATATCCTGAGCAAGTGAAAAAAACGCAAGAAACTTTAACAGACTAGAAAATCATGTTTTTGGGGTGAGAGTAATACTGAACACTGTAAAGTGGTCAGGGTTTTAGGCCCTTAGTTCTCAACTTTCATTTATAAAATTATATTAGTTTTTCCTTTAGTTTACATATTAATACACTCAAGCTACTGAGAGTACTAAACTGATAAATACCTTGTTCTTTTCCATTCATCTAGGCCTAATTTAATTATCTTTATTACTATCAAATGGTTAATTATAAGAAAGTGTGGGGTTTTATGGTAATTATAAGTTATGTAAATCATAACCAAAGTTGTAAGCAATATATGTTTTAAATTTCAATTCACTAACTTCATTTTCAGGCCTTTAAATTTATAATCTAATAGTTTTTCATTATTTAAAGTCTTTGTGGGAATATTAGTCATCCAAATTTATTAGTTTTACTTTTCATTTTATGCCTCGTGCAATGTATCAATAGCTTTACCCGGAAGCTGGGAGACGCACCTGCTCTTGCACGTGCAGCTTTTCACGGGAGAGGGAGGTTTTGGCGCGGACTACTGGCCAATCAGTGCCTTAGGTTTAGCGTCCTTGTTTTACCTTATCTGTAAGGAAAGCGTCAGACGCGGACATTAGATTGTTAGCAGGCAAAGTGTAACGATGCGGGATACTTGTCTATTAGCCGAGGAGTACTCGAAGTACCACTAGCCGTTTAGCCCGCAAGGAGTTAAGATCTGTACTATCAATTGCACTTCTCGTCACGTGTAGTCTTGAGATGGGAAATAGGAGAGGTAGCCCAGGTGGCTAGATTATCTTTAGCCATGACAATATCATTTCGTGTTTTTTAAATTAAATATCCTGGAAAATAATATGTAAATCATGTGTTAAAATAAAACTTCTAATTCAACTAAACAACATCTTTTCAAATCAACGGTATACCTCTACCCCCACCATTAATTAATTAACCCCGAGATGATGCTCTACCGATACTGACTGCCGTGGACGAGACAACCTAAGAGGAAGACGACAACGCGAGGCCTTCATCAAATCAACAGCTGACATGCAGACCACATGAGCAGGTGACTAGTTACAACACCCTAGAACCAAATGTTCTGCTAGGAGTGCTATCTGTCATCAGTGTTGATATAAAGGGCACTATGCAAAATGTTGTAGATTTAGATCAGTTGATGCTGTTGACATGGAGGACGAGTTAAATGAAGATAGTGAATTTGTCAGCCTTGCCTCTACAGAAACTTATCATTTGCATAATAAAGGGTTGGTTAACACCAAATTCTGTGGGAAATACCTTTTTGCTAAAATTGATACAGACGCAGATGTGATTATTATTGGTAAAAGTACATACAAAGATTCTTTTCAATATATGGAAATTTTGCCATCAAATAAAATCTTAACCGGTCCAGGGGGCGCTCATCTCAAAACTGTTGGCAGGATTCAAGAGTAACTCCAATACAAAAACAAAAATATTTTTGAGACAGTCTATGTGGTTCAAGGAGCAGATAGAATTCTGCTAAGCCATCCTACTAGTGAGAAATTAGGCCTTATAAAGAGGATTTCCAGGGTAGGAAAAGCTAATCTTGTTTCAAAAACTGTGTTCCCCAAGCTTTTTACAGCACTACGAAAGATTCGAGTCTCATACCACATAAAACTTAGAAAGGGGGCTGTACCACATGCTATTAGTGTTCCCCGACGTGTTCCTTCACCTATAAAGAAATGTCTTAAAAAAGAACTGGAAGGGATGGTTTGAGATAAAGTCAGAAAAAGCCAACGCGCCATCAGAGTGGTGTGCTACCCTGGTTATAATTCTGAAAGCCAATGGATCCCCAAGGTTTCTGACTAAATTAAATCAACATGTAGAAAGAGAACTTTTTCCTATGCTGGCAGTTGATTATTCCCTAGGTCAACTAGAAGGGGCTAAGGTATTCTCAAAACTAGATGCCAACTCAGGATTCTGGCAGGTTCCCCTCACAGATTCTTCCAGAGCTCTAACCACATTCATCACACCGTATGGAAGGTATCGGTTTCTTAAATTACCTTATGGGATATCCCCTGCTCTGGAGGTTTTTCAGATGAGGGTCAGTGCGCATTTAGAAGGATTGGAGGGAGTTGTCTGCCATTTTGACGATATTATAGTATATGGGTCAACGAATGAGGAACATGACTCATCGCTTTATAAGGTCCTTTCTAGTCTGCAAGAAGCAGGTTGGATTCCAAATGAGGAAAAGTGTTTGTTTCGGCAAACTTCAATAAACTTTCTTGGCTATATTGTATCTGTGAAGGATGTTTCTCCAGACCTAAAGAAAATTGATTCTATTCTCAAACTGAAACCTCCCACTAATGTAACTGATCTAAAAAGATTTTTGGGTCTTGTAACATTTCTGGCCAAGTTCATCCCAAATCTATTTACCTTATCGGAACCTCTTAATGAGCTTCTCTGCTCAAACGTCGACTGGTTATGGGATTGTTCACAGGCTCAAGCATTTGAAAACATAAAGGTAGCCATAGCAAAATCTCTTAATTTTGCTTTATACAAGTGCAATAATGAAACTATTTTGTTAGCTGACGCATCATCCTATGGCCTTGGTGCAGTTTTAATACAACGCCAAGATGATGGATCTCTAAGACCTGTTAGTTACACTTCTCGAACTCTCAGTGAAGCTGAGAGACAGTTGGCACAAATTGAGAAGGAGGGATTGGCTCTCACTTGGCATTCATAAAACAATAGAGACTGATTATAAACATTTAGTTCATATTTTCACCACCAAAGACCTAGATTCTATAACCTCTAAGCTACAAAGAATTAGGCTTCGATTGATGAGGTATTCGTTTGAGATTGTCCACACAACTGAGGGATCTTGTTGAGAATTGTGACAAGTGTGCCAAATTTAGGATAAATCGATCAGAACCTTTAATACCTACTCTGTTTCCTGAGCGTCCTTGGCAAACAATTGGCATGGATCTTTTGAAGTTGAAAGGTAACTAGTATCTCCTTGTTGCTGACTACTTCTCCAGATATGTCTTTGCTGGGGCGCCTTACTACTAGTTGTGTCATAAATCATCTTAAATATATTCTAGCCATGCATGGAGTAACTGAAATTATTAGAGCTGATTGTGGGTCACAATGGAACCATAACAATATAATAAATTAAAAGTTTTTCCAGTTTATTAAAGATTATAATTTTAAACTTGTAACATCCAGCCCGAAGTCAAAATCAATGGCTTTATAGAATCTAAGTAAAGAATTTTAAAAATCATATTGAAAAGAGCAAGGACCCATACAGAGCCTTACTTATTCTGCGCTCCACACCTCTAAAATCTGGCTATAGCCCTGCTGAGCTCTTGATGGGGAGAAAACTTAGAACCATGAAACTTAAGTATATATCAATGACCGAAATCAGAAAGGTACAATAGTGAAGAAACATGATACACCATGGTCGTATATAATCCAAACAAAGGATGGACCATTTTGAAGAAATCGAAAGTCTCTCCAGCTTCTTAATGAAAATGGTCCTCGGGTCCAGCAAGATCCAGATGAGTTGACAAATAACAGCTTATCATCTCCAAGAAGAGAGTCAATTCTATCAGTTCATTCAACACCTTCAGATGTGGCAATTGAAGTACCTCAACTTGATGGGTCTTCTCCCAATTCATCCACTCCCGCTCGAAGAAGTCAACAGTCCAGGAAATCCGTACACCGTCTTGATCTTTAGAGGGGAGATGAGATGATAGCGCCCTGCGGCTATGTGAGGAACTAAGCTCTCTATCCAGGACAAAGTTGAGCGTCAGAGGTGTTACCCTAAGGCCTTGTTATATGTGGCTGTGTATTGTAATGTTTTATGTCTGCCGCATGTATTAATAGAATAGACTTCACCTTGCACCGAGTTGGACTGTTATATATTTGACAATTCTCGCTGTAATATCATAGTTTTATGTTTCTAGAAGGTGGCCACTCAAAATATATCCGAAAAAAGAGCTAGAGATTGGAGAGCAAGATAGTGAAAAAGAAAAAAAAAAGAAAAAGAGAGAGAAGAAAAAGAAAGCTAGAAAGAGGGAAGAGAGATATTTAAAAAAGAAAGCTAGAAAGAGGGAAGAGAGATATTTAAAAGAGAAACCCACTCGGAAGACAAGGTGCAGGGAGGGGTAAAGGGGAAGAGGGGAGATGAAATTCCAAAAACTTGTGCCAGAAAAGCACAGCAAATACTTAAATTTAATTTAAATATGGTACACATTAAACAGAAAATTTAGCAACTGAGTTTGCTATGAGCCTAACAAAATCAATTTTATTTCACATGACCTGACTAATCATTTATCAATCAAATCCACTAATTAATTTTTGTATAAATTACAATGGTATTATGTATATTTTTAAGAAGGTACATACCAACTGCAACGATGGAAGCCAGAAGGTTCATGAAGGGGAAGAAATTAAGTTCAAACAAAAGGGTGTACATAAAATATGAAATTCCAAGAGAGAAAATAATGGCGATCACAGTCATTAGTGTAACAAATAGAGAGCTTGTGTACAACCACATGCTTAAGAGAATGAACATTCCTCCTGCACCAATCAACCAGGTATCTTCAATCAAATATTCATTAAATAAGGTGATCTTAAGGCCTGCAACAAAAAAAGCAATAAGTTTTAAAAATAAATCATGAAAGTCAAGGAAAGGAAGTGGGTATACTGAAGTGTAATAAATGATTCATCAAAATGAAATAAAATTTGACAGAATTACAAATGTTATGATGATAATGCATATTTGAGCAACTAATCAAACCAAAGAAGCAAATGGATTGTATCTCATTTTTAATGAGCTTTAATAGCATCTAATTTTTCAAAACTGTATGACATAACTTATTTTAAAAATGTTTATAAGTCAAAATACCAAAATAAAACTAAAATTATATGTGAAACACTATCACATAAATTACCCAGTTCGTGATCCAGGAACAAAAATGTAAATGATTTCAGTCAAGTTAATATTCTTAAAAAGAACTAGCTTTTTATTCTGAAATATATTTTATTATTTGTCCAGGCTATTGACACATTTTTACTAGTGGTGTAAGGATGAGGAAAGGAGACCTTGGTAAAGAGATGAATTAACATCTGTAAGATATTTGGTGTCTACTGTGTAGCAACATGGACAAATAGGTTTATGTATGATTATCTTTACAATATGATACAATCTGTGTGTATTATGGGCAGAGGCTTATAGAGAAGCTTAATAAAAGTTTACTGATAGCACCACTTATGCTATCTTTAATCATTAGTTAATAACACGATACAACATAGTGTCAGAAGTTAATATGAATGTGTTCGCCCTTCCAACATCAACAAACTTTGAGGCGAACAACTTAGCAGACCAGTGGAAATGATATAAGTAAAAATTAATGTTTTATCTACAAGCAGCCAGGTTAACAAAAGTAGAGGATGAAGTAAAAATTGATATCCTGATGTCGACTGTGGGAGATGGAGGTTTGAATGTTTACAATATATTCGATTTAGGTAGTGTACCTAAGTTTGAAGATGTTTTGAAGTCATTTGACAGCTACTGAAGACTCAAGAAAAATATGGTATATGAAAGATATGCATTTCACAATATATCAAAGAAGGAAGGCCAATCTGTGGATTCATTTGTTATATAATTGAAAACGCAAGCTATCAGGTGTGAATTTGGTGATCAACTAGAGACTATGATCAGAGATTGTATTGTAATGGGAATCAAAGATCCTAAGTTGACGGAGAATATACTCATAGATGCAGACTTGTCCTTGAAAAGAGCAGAGAATTTTTGCCGTGCTGCAGACATTTAGAAGACAAACAGAATACATTCATAGTTATTCTACTGGGTCTCAAAACATGATAAGTGTTAAGATTATAGGACATTCAAATCGACATGTAGAGAAGACTTCACAAGAGCTAACAAGAAAGGCTTCTTCATCAAGCTACAATAGAAAAACTTAAGTTTACAGCAGAGGTGCTGGTTGTAGTAGGTGTGGAACTCGCCATCAGTATAAAAACTGTCCAGCTTATGCTAAAGAATGTTTTTCTTGCAAAGGTAAAAATCACTCTGCAAGTATGTGCACAATTAAAGTTGCGGGAGTCAATGCATTGGAAAATCACGAGTACTGGCGGGAAGATGGTGATGAACAACCAGCTTGGTATGTTAACCTCAAATGTAATAGAACATTGTTTAAAGCTAAAGTGGATACTGGGGCAAAAGCAAATGTAATTAGCTTAAGTCTGATAGAAAGAAATGTCCCTGCTTCTAAATTAGTGCATACTCAAATGATTTTATCCCCCTATGGTTATGGGGCTGTATTAAAACCTATAGATAAAGGGTAACAACCATTGTGTTGCAAATAACTTTGCAGTACTGTCTGATAATGTTGAATGTTTAATAGGATTGAGAGCATGCTTGGCCCTGAACTTTATCAAAAAGATGTTTGCTATGAAAACTCATAATCTAATTGATAAATTTGGCGATTTATCTAGTGGTTTGGGTAAAGTTCCAGATAAAACTAAAATTTACACTGATCCGTCAGTACGCCCTATAGTGGAAAAACTGTGCAGGTTCCTACTAAAGGCTAAGTTGAGATTAAAAAGGTGCTATTTGATTTGGAGAAAGAAGGAATTATTTCTAGAGTGGACAGATCGAAGGATTGGGTGTCAAATTTAATTGCTGTAGGTATACCAAATGGGGATCTTAGGTTATGTCTGGATCCAAAAAATTTGAATGGGGCAATCAAGTGACCCCAATATATTATTCTTTCTATTGAGGAAATTACAAGTCAACTAGGAAATAATACTGTGTTCACTGAATTGGATATGAAGCAAGGGTTTTGGCATATGAAATTGGATGAGGAATCGTCATATTTAACCACATTTCACTCTCCATATGGTCGCTGGGGATGGAATAGGTAGTGTTTTGGAATATCTTGTGCTCCTGAAACTTTTATGAAACTATGCATTGATATTTTTGAAGATATAGAAGGAGTTTTTCCATATTTTGATGACTTGATCATAGAAGCTAAGGATGGAAATGAACATGATGCAGTCTTGCTCAAAGTGTTTGAAAGAGTTAGGAGGTGCGGTGTTAGATTTAATCAGAAAAAGTTGAAATTTAGAATGTCTAATGTGAAATTTATGGGCTTTATAATTGATACAGAAGGGGTTCACCCAGATTCGAATCAAGTAAGAGCCATAAGAGACTTACCAAAACCATCAAATAAGAAGTCTTTACTGCGTTTTTGGGGAATGGCAAAGGTTTTATCAAAGTTCATTGCTAACTTTTCTGCTTGTACTAAAGGTTTGAGGGGTTTGACCAGAAATGATGTGGACTTTAACTGGGGGTCAGAACATGATAAGGAGTTTGGTTATTTGAAAAGGTTGCTTACTAATGCACCAGTTTTACACTTCTATGATATCAATAAGTCAATGGAAATACAAACTGACAGCTCAAAAGGTGGTATTGGGTCATTGTTGTCACAGGATGAACAACCTCTAGGCTTGGTTTATTGCATGAATGTCACTTTGGAATTGTAAAAACAAAACAATTGGCTAGGCAATGCTTGTTTTGGTTAAATATGAGTGCCGATATTGAAAACTTCATTGGCACATGTAACATATGCTTGTCAGTATCTAATAATAGTGTAAAGGCACCAATGAATCCATATCCGGCACCAAGCCGTTCTTGGGAACGTGTTGGTTGTGATTTATTTCAGTTTGAGGCTTGTATTTACATGGTGTGCTATGATCCATTCTCAAATTGGTTAGAATTACATACTATAAATAGTAGATATGGAAACAGTCATGTCAAGACTCGGGTCTATATTTTCTAGGCTTGTTGTTCCTGATATCTTGATAAGTGATAATAATCCATTCAATGGCTAAAGTTATTTTGAATTTGCAAAAAAATAGGGATTGGCTCAAAAAAGGCATTAGTATAGCCAAAGATATTTTAAGGGAAGTGCAAACTTAGTAATAAGGATGTGTACTATGCCCTTTTAGAATAAAGAAACTCTCCTGTAAAGAATTTAGGATACTCTCCAGCACAATTAGTGATGTCAGGAATGTTAACGCCTCGGATACCATGCACACTCTCTCAGTTACTTCCCATTTCTGTGGACTATGAAAAATAACAAGCAGATAGGAATACTAGTAATGTAAAACAGGAATATTATTATAGCAGGGGAGCTGTACCTTTGAAACCATTTCAGGTGGAAAAGGAATAATAAGGAAAAATAGAAAATTTACTACGCATAGATTTATCAAACATAAAGAAGCTCTAGTGGGTCAAGGGTTAACTGATAGAACCTGGTATAAAAAGGGGGGAAATGTTGATTATGATTCTGTTGATTTTCAAATGAAAGGCCAGCAGGAGTCCCCAATGTTTCTGAAAATCTTAGCAACACCACCTGTAATAGAAAGTTGGACTTAAGATCAGTTTGTGCTAAGAGCAGAAGGATAATTTGTGCTCCAAAGCTTGTCAGACTCAGGTTTGGGTAAGGTTTAGGGACAGGATTAATAACTTTGTATTATGCGTGGTTTGTTATTACTTTGTTGAATTTATATATTTTTAAAATTTAATTTATAAATACTTAAAACAAAAATTGAGGGAAGGTGTAAGATATTTGATGTTTACTGTGTGGCAACACTGGACACCAGCAGTTTATGTACGATGATCTGTGCAATATGATATGAACTGTGTGTATTACGGGCAAAGGCTTATATGGAAGCTTAATAAAAGTTTACTGATAGCACCATTTATGTTATCTTTAATTATGAGTTACTAACACAATACAACATCTGCATGGAGGGTAAGTGGAAAACTAGTTCAGAAAATCACCCTCAGATACATGACCGAAATTCAAATTCTGACCTCCCTTTCATTGTCAATCCACTCTATTACCATTGAGACATGTTGAGACATGTTTGAACATGTAACTATAGATGTGGGTTAGTTTTAGTTCATGTTCCATTTTCAAGAACTTACTTACTAGGACTTAAAATCACGAAATTTATGTCAAAGACTTTATTGTTTGATTTTATTTTTTATTCATAAAAATATTATATCTAAAATATTACTTCATGGTCTATTTATTCAAGGAATTACTAGATATTAAATTAAATTAGGAGTTTGTTGCTAAATTTGTGCATATCTTAATAGTTTTACAAATAAGCCTTTTATAATGGGATATTGGTATTTACCAAATTCCATAGCGGTGATCTTTACATTGCCATAACAAAGAAAATCAACATCCAGGAGGTGGTAGTATTGAAGGGTTGCCACACTTTGAGCTATAGGCAACAACATAAGCGTGTTTTTCAAAGAATTGTTTCCTGTAGATTTCTGTAAACAAATGCAAACTAAATATAATTTAAAGGGAAAGTAAATTCAAAATGTCAAAATTAGAAGACAAATTTAATGTTCAGTCCCCACACTATAGTGAGATGGTTACTTTATAAATTATTTGATTTCTCAACTTAGATTTCTCAGTAACCAGAAGCTTTTTTACAATAAACTCTGATATTTTATTGCAAGCCCACTTTGGACTACCAACTTTGATTGAAAATCAATAAAATTTGGCATTTTTGAAATATGTATTATTTGATTTATTAATCATAAAATTGATCAAAAATTAATAAAAGTTTCCAATATTACTTATTATTATTATTAGCACCACGTCTTACTACCCGTTCGGGTTATATGCACTTACGCTAATGTGTAATGGTAGGGTGATTGTGAGATGAAATAGAGGACCTACAGTTTAACGTGGAATCCGAACCACGGTGGAGGCCTGGCATTCCTCACATTCACAAAATGTCTTGTCAGAGGTGAAGGAAGGGCAATATTACTTATTTTATTGATTACTTTATAATCGCTCCTTTAATTAAACGGACTAGGAATGTAAATACAATTGTAATTATTTTTACCCATCATTGTCGCAAATGAGTTTGCAGTTTTCTAATAACGGGCTTACTATTAAAATCAGAAAATAAAATGACTTGACATACAAATATATTAAAATGGTTTAATTAAATGTTGTTGCTGTATAAACTAGCCTCAATTTAACAGTGCATGTGCATGATAACCACCACCTGAACAACTAGACAAGACATGTTGCAGCCCTGTTGGTGTTAAAAGTGACTATTATGATTTTTTTCTTAAATGTTTTTTAATCCTTGTCATACGGCTAAGATTCCTGCAGTTTTCCTGTGTTTTTTTCCGATGCACACAATTTAAGCATGATTCCTGATTTTCCTGATAATTGAGTCACCACCATGTAAACCCTGTTTTATAGGGTGATCAAAGATAACCAAAGAGTTTCAGTTGTAAGTGACTAATTTAGTTTTGCATTCATGAACAATATTAAACATATACGAGGTTGACAAAAAAGCTGTCCAGAATTTCATAGTACAGGGTTGCCCACGGAAAAGTAGCCCGCCTCCTATATCCAGCAGGCTCCTCACTCTGAATTGGAGGAGGTCAATCCCCTTCCACCCATATTGTGACATGAAGAATGAGCAGGTGAACTGCTTGTCTAAAGCTTTATTGACTCATTCTTCATGTCGCAATATGGATGGAAGGGGAATGACCTCCAATTCAGATTGAGGTAACTGCTTGATATAGGAGGCGGGCTACTTTTCAATGAGCCACCCTATATAATATCTATAAAAATTATTATTATTTAGCACCGCGTCTTACTACCCGTTGCGGGTTATACACTTTAAGTACTAATTACGCTAATGGATTAGGAATTGGGAAGGTTGAATTAGAGGAAATGAACCCGCATTTGCGTGGAGGGGGAGTGGAATTAAAATAATTGAACAAAGACAAAGTCAGTGTTGTCACTACAAAAAGGAAAACTTGTAGTGTCACCACTCTGTTTACACTGGAATGACTTAGCCTGTCAAACCTGTACTCTCGAGCTCTTTCACATTATACTGTATAATTATTTTTTCACTGTTGTCTCATCTGCAGACTACTGTGAACCAGAGTAACTTGTTGGCTATATTTTAAAATAAAATCAATCATGTGTTAGGGTTGTGTGGGATCCCAAATTTCAGGAAAAAATAAAAAAATATTTACAACTAGGGACCAGCTATCAAAGTCATGTTTTTGTTTAATTTTCATTAAAATTTTTAATTTATTTAATCTAAATTAACCTTATCTTCTGTTAAGTAATGGACACTCAAAACTGTAAATTGTAAATGCTTACAAAACAACTGAGCGCCATTAAGTAGCATAACCGTAGTGAAGGAAATTGAACATCCATCCCTGAATATATTTTTGGCAGGAAAACATATTTTTGGTGCCAAATAATGATGAAAGTGGCTTTTAAATATCAAATTATGCATGAAATACACCTTCAACACATTTATTTGCATAAATATATGTATATTAAGTAAATGTTATTATTTGTAATGGCATCCATTTGCTATTATGTGATAGATAAATAATAATAGTTGGATAAGATGATCATTTTGAAGTACAACACTGCTTTTATGAGAACTTTGGTAACTAAAATGTAAGATGCAACCAGACACACTGACACAGTTGCGAATTATTTTTTAAATTATAATGGACAAAACTTTTTGGCTCAATTATATTTATTCAGATTAATTGGAATATTATGATGTTTTAATGTAGAAATATTTATTAAAACTCACTCCATGAGTTTTTTTTATATAAGAACTATTTTAGTCAATGTTAAATTATATTTTTAGAATGTATTTATATTTGTAGCAAAAATGCTTGATAGAAAATACACAATTATGATTGTTGCACTAGACATAGTTTTTTTAATATAAAAATTTTTACCCAACACTTGTTAGACAATATATCAAGTTTATTTTGGAAAACTCAAAATTTAAAATAAATCAATATACAAATATTGAGTGTGTATGATTTTTTAATCTATTTTTTTTTAATATTACAGAAGATAAATTTATTGTTCATAAGAACTACTGCAAATGAATCAGAGTTTTTGTCCATTTTCCTGACTATAAAAACTATTTTTGACATCCAACACTACATTTAACTCAATTGAAACTATCAATTTTTTTTTTTTATAGGAATGAATGGTAAAACTAAGTTTAAAATAAAATTACAAACCTGAAAAACATAATGTAAACCCTATATGGAAAATTATTTTTTAAATATTTTCCCGTTTCCCATCCTGTTCAAAATCGTTATTTCCCACCTGAAAATCTCCCGAGGTCAAAATGTCACTCCCGCACAGGACTAGTTAAGCTAATATAAAAACTAATATAGAGAGCTAGTATAGAAGTATGACGTTTGTGAGGAGCATGTTAGCTGTCACGAGAGAAATAAGATTAGGAATAAAGTTACCTGGTAAAGAGTGGAGTTACAGGCAGATCATGATATAGTAGAGGAAGCAAGACTGAAATGGTATGGGCATGCAATGAGGATGGAAAAATAGAGGATGCCAAGAAAGAGATGGGAGGAGCAGATAACAGAACGTGATCAGGTGAGAGAAGAAGAATGGAAGAAATTAAAGGAGGAAGAATGGTGGAAGGATAGAGGAATATGGAGACATTTTACTAAACTCACCCGGCTACAGGCTGGAAACAGTTAATGATGATGAGTATAGAATAAATATATCATATATTTTAGCACCGCATCTTACTAGCTGTTCAGGTTATAGGCTAAGTACTAATTATGCTAATGGGTTAGGAATGGGGAAGGTTGAATTTAGAGGAAGTGAATCCATATTTGCATGGAGGGAGAGTGGAAAACAATTTAGAAAAAGCCACCCCTCGTTCACTCGACCAAAATTCGAACCTCGATCTCCCCGTCCTCGGCAGTCTAGCTCAACACAAAACTAGCACATCAGCTAACTACACCACCGAGGTGGGTTTGTTAGAATCAAAGTAATGAATTTGATTTAATTGTAACTTTACTTTTACAAAGTGTGATATCAATGAAGCTAGGCACCAAATTCTCTAAATATCGTTATTAATTACAAAATATCAAGGAATCAAATTTTTCCATTCCTATCGTTTGGTTATTTTCCATTTCTATACAAACAGTACTTTTTTAAAAGTCTTTAGTTGCATAAATACTCAACACCACTTAAAAGATAACAAACATTTAAATGATGCAGTACTAAATTCTTAAATTATCTCAATTAATCCCTCAGTTTACACCTCAACTAACGTTAATACAATAAACAAATTCCAATTTGTTTGTAGCATCTAAGGACTCATTCTGTACCGGTCACCACTTCTTATAGCTACGTCAACAATAGCCTAAAAGAGGATGGAAACTATAAGGAAGTTAATATTACAAAAAATATGAACATTTGCAAGTTTAAGAAAAATTTGAATTATTTATTCAAGGCAAAACAACAGTGGTAAATAAAAAATACATGGCCTCACAGGGCAAGCTAAAGAATGTTGAAAAACATATAAATATGGCAGAGACTGCACTTGCGCATTACATTTGAGAATATATTTCACAATCTCAAAGTAAATTATTCATATGTAAAAATTAGTCTGGAAGAGACCCAATAACAATCAAAAATCGTTAGTATAATAATGAAGAGCTTAAAGAGCTTCTTTAAATGGTTACCAAAGCGCCTAAATCACTATTGTGAATTCTGACTAAACAAATAGTTTAAACCATTTAACTTTTGAATACTTACTATAGTAACAAGGAGCTTAAGGAGCCTCTTTTAAACGGTTACCAACACACCTGAATCACCATTGTGAATTCAGAATAAACAAATTTAAATTTTAAGATTAAATTTAAATTTAAATATCAATTCTGATATTTATAAATTACACAAATGTTTGACTTACCGACCGACATAGCTCAAACTTCTGTGGGACTATTACTTTCACCACCTTTGAAGTAATCGAGAAGATTTTGACATGTTAACATTTAACATTATAATAGAAAACAAAGTAATATTACATTAGAATACTTGTAATTTCTCACTTAACAAATCAGTAAATGTTAAAGTTAAAACTTATAAACCAACAAAAATGAATTACTTTAATATTTTCTTCAAAAAAATACATCTACATAATATCACCCATAAAAGAAACATTATCAAATTTTAAAGTTCAAACAGTTATTGGTAACCACAAGAGCAATAAAAATTATATTTAAACTAAATAGACAAAGCTAGGAAAAGAATCAAAAGTGTCTACCTATTATCATCTCTAAAAATTGCAAAGAGACTAGCACCCAAGCGGCAAAATAACACATTATGTGTTTCATAAACAAATTTACTTTAAAAATTAAATCCACTAGTGAGAAATTACAGCCGCCTACACTGAAAGATTTCAATTACATAAATAATCTAAGTGTTCAAAACACTTAAACCTATTAAGGATCGTTTAAATTTTAAATAATCATTAAAATATATAAAGTTTATATATTGCCATCCTGGAGTGATTACGTCCAAGTCCAGACAAGGACCTCTCGTCGGATATAGTAATCCACTATGCTAGCTGATTATTTCCAAGTCCAGAACAGGACATCTTGTGGAAGTGTCGGATGTAAAAGTCCATAACAAGACCTCTCGTGGAAGTGTCGGATGAAATAGTCAATCATATTTGCTGAGTTCTCTCGTTATATGAGTCTAGTTGATGGGTAAAGAGGTGGGAGTTTTCATATTAAAGTTACAACGCCACACGGCTCACACGTGCTAACAGCACTCTTGTTAGCAGTTGCCAAACTTGGCTCGACACCAAGTAATGTACACCAGACATCTGGAGAGTCAGAAGTTAAAGTTGGCTCATTCCCAAATCACATACGCCAGACATCTGGTGAAGTTGGCTGTTGAATCTAAGGACTACCCATCCAGTCACGTACACCTGACATCTGGTGAGTTTCAGTTCAAGATTGTGAGTGGCCCATTTGTAGCCCAGCTGGGCCAATCAATGCATTTCTGGATACCTCTATTGAAACATGTTGTTGCTGCATCATTCATAGCTTGTTAGGACTTATCTTCATTTTAGAATTTGGTGCGAACAGGTTGGTCATGGACTTGTGCTAAGCCAGAAGATAAAATGTGTGAGTAAAGCACTTATATTAGACATAGTAAGTTTTGTAATCTTTGATATTGCAGGAATTCTATGAGTATCGGCATTATTCGGAGTGGGTAGTATTCAAGTAAACTAGCTAGTCTTGCTAGTGTTACTATAGCAGGATGTCTATATGTAATGGATTATTTGGGGCGGGTAGAACTAATGTAGCGTTAGCTAGTATTACTAATGTTACAATTCTTACAATATGCAGTAAGTTGAGTAACTCCCACACATCACAACCCCTATCTCCAAAAGCCATGTTTATTCTAAGACATATCATTTTTCAACTCTGTATTTGAATAGGTTTATTGAAATAATTATGATATCTTTCTTTTACTCTCTTCCGCCACGAATGCTGACTCACGGAGAAGAGGATCACGGCTGTATTCAGAGCATCGGCTGCCGTCGACATGGTAAGACAAGACATCCGACAGGGAAGCGCCCAAGTCTCTGCGGCACACCAACACTGAAGAGAGATACATGATGTGACTGCGCATAACTAGGGTCGTGCACAGGCCGACCTACACGGTACCTATTCACTGCATGTGTATGTCCAAATTCGACAGTCGCTGCTGCTAGGGCAGTGTTTAAAGATTCCAGGGTTGTAGTGGAGTAGGAACGCCGTTCCGACACTGCTTTGCGTGGGAAAATGTTAAAAACATATTTATTTTAGTAAGGTTTAATACTATTCAATTCTAAGTTAACTAATTTATTTTATATCAATATTGTGTTTACACTTTTTTCATACTATGAATCAATAAATTCTGATGAAATCTACTGTGCTCTATGCAAATTCTTGGAATTTTAGGGGAAGTACGCTAAGTAAGTTTCTGCCTTAGTAACCATTAAAAATGCTCCAAAAAGCTTCTAGAGGAATTTATTTTTGTGAAATTTTTTTGCCTACGGAGGTCCTTCCCCACCCAGCACCCCCCTCAACTTCAGGGTGGCTACAGCCTTGCGTTCCACCACTGTTAAATTTATGACTACATCACTTGAGACAACTAACACTCCATCCCAACAATGTGTGGTGATTGGCACTTGAAGCCGTCATACTGCAAATGGTTTGTCTTCACTCCAATTTCCTCCCCAGACACTCACGTATATTAAGTCAAGAGCTAACCCCGAGCCAATGCTCACATTACCAAGGACCACATTTACCAACATCGATCAAAATGGAAATAAATGGATGTTTAGGATGAAACATGGTTATTCTGGAAATAATAGAGGCTGCATAGTACATTGTTACATTTGTGTATTGGTTTTGGCTGATTCAAGTGAACTCTATCCCTAACCCTAAAACCCAACTAATAGGGTTCTAATAAAAAAAAATTAAATTAAATTAGTCAACAAAAAGAGTGTACTTGGTGACTAAAGAATATAGAAAGACTTGGGCAAGAAACAAATACCCAGAAAACGCAATTTGGAACAATTGCGGAACCCGTCCCCACGGTCAACCTCAACAATATATAAATATAAATCATTCCCCTAATTAAAATTCCACAGGCCTGCAAAATTTGGGTTGTTGAAAATGGTTTTTAATATAATGGGTGAGTCTTATGTTTTTGGTGTGCTGATTTCAAAAATGATCTCAAATTTTTCTCTATCACATAAGGATTTTTCACAAATTGGATTTCAAAATATAGAAAAAGGGCTCAGTTTATGTATAATGGTTAAAACTTATTTATTAAAAAAAAAAATTAAGCTAAGCCATTCTCAACACTTACCAAGACTTACAAGTCCTTATATTGCCTTTTTCTTTTATCCTCAAAGCTCCTTTTTGAGCTTTTTTTCTTGTAGACAGCTTTCGGTTCTTCTCTGTACAGCATCCAACACTAGTCTGCCATCATGTTGATGTTCCATCTGCCTTGGTATCTGAGTTCCATCTCCTTGATGTCTTTATGGAATCTTTCCCCTTGCTCTTCACTCAAAGCACTAAGATTTTCAGGAAAGTACCCCAAATGGGAATTCAGGAAGTGCACTTTTAAAGCTCATCGAACAACCCAGGTCCTTGAATTTGATGAGCATGTTTTCCACTATAAACTTGAAGTTGGGGTCCTTATTTTTTCCAAGAAATTTCGTTACAACTTCTCTGAAAGTTTTCCAGGCATCTTTTTCAAAAACTTCCATTTTTGTTTCAAAGACTTCGTCTTTCAGAAGTTTCCGGATATCTGGACCGACAAAAACACCTTCTTTCAGTTTCGCTTATGAAAGTCCAGAAAACTTGTTACACAAGTATTTAAAACACACTCCTTCTTTTGACAGAGCCTTTACAAATTGCTTCATTAAACCAAGCTTGATATTAAGAGAAGGCAGGATAACTTTTCTTAGATCATCCAAGGTTTCCCTTACTACATTTTTGCTTCCAGGTTCTAATGTAGCCCTACATGGCCAGTCCTTTTTAACCCAGTGCTGCCTTCTATCCCGGCTATCCCATTCACACAAGAAGCAGGGGTACCTAGTGTAACCTCCCTGCTGCCCATGAAGCATGGAAAGTACTTTAAGATCACCACATATAGTCCATACATGATCATTGTAATTCAGTTTGGTGATAATTAAGGCTAAATTTTCGTAGCATTCTTTCAAGTACACAAAATGCCCTACTGGTACGGAAGCATATTTATTACCATTGTGGAGAAGCACTGCTTTGAGGCTTCTTTTTCACGAGTCAATAAAGAGCCTCCACTCGTTTACGTCATACTGTATGTTAAACCTCACCATCAATCCAGGGACATTGCTACAATAAACCAGGTCCCTAGCTTGAGAAAAGTATGGAATAAAATATTTTTCTCTGTTTCTGAACCATGAGAAAGAGGTACCTAGAGCCAATAAGTTCTTTCCCTTTAGCCTTGATCCTAACAGTTCTGAATAATCTTTAGGAAGACCCAAGTCTCTGACTAAATCGTTCAGTTCAATCTGTGAAAAAAGTTTGGGCTCGCTGCTCTCTGAAACATCTTGAAATTCTTCATCAAAATCATGGGCTTCTTTAGCAGAGTCATCGGGAATCTCCTCTAGTTTATCTAGAGATGTAGGTATGGGTATTCCTTGGCCATGAGGTACAGAACGCATAGCCGATGGAAGGTTTGGATATAAAATTTCTTTATTATTTTTTAAATTGAACCCCTTAACGTTACACGAACAAAAGTAGCAGTCATCACTGTGATTTTGGGGTTCCCTCCAGATCATTGGGATCCAAAACGAAAAGATTGTTTCTTACCTTTTGACCACTGTCTGAGTTCTTCTACACATATAGAGCACACTTTATGTGGGACCCACGACTTATCCTGGTCACAAAGTTTCACATTGAAATATGCATAGTACACTTTTTCAACAAAATCTGTCATGTTTCTTTGTTGTTTCTTTACTACAAAGTCCCCACAAATGTAACAAAAACTGTTAGCTGAATTAATACAACTCTTTGAAGCCATTTAGCACACTTAAAATCAGATTGAAACCACAAATAAAACTCAACAGCTGATGGAAAAAAACTTGAGCAGTGATTTTACACTGTATGTGACAACCTTGTCTCTCAAAGATTGAGTTGAAACTGAGCAAACATTCAAAGAAATGAAATGAAAGAAAGTGGGGAAGGGAAAACAAAAAGGAAGTGAATCATCACTTTTATCCCTTAGTCTTAATATGAAGAGGGGAAAACCAAATTAAGTGACTCATCACGTTATCTTAATCAATGTCTTAAGAAACTCAGTAAACATGTTTCTAAAATTCTCTTTATGACTCATGGCACTGACACTCATTGTTCCCAAATAACCCCCCTTCCATCCCTACTTCCCCTCTCTATTTGAAACCTCTTTATTATAATACACCTTGACCAGATGAAGGCTATTTTATGGAATTTTTTGCTTAGAAGCTTAATACACAATAAGGGTTGGATATTAAAATCTAAAATTTGAATTTGTCAAAAAGTGTTATGTGATGGAGTTTTTTTTAACTATATTTACTGAAATCAGCACCCAAAAATCTATAAGAATCAGTGTTTAGATTTAAAAAAATATTTTTCGTTGTGGACCTGTGTTACCAGACAAAAATATTAGAAGCGGGATAACGTTATACCTAAGGATAAATAAGTAGAGGAAAAATATAGTAGAAAATATTCACAAAATGGGTTGTTTATTAGATATTTGAAAAAGATATGAACCACAAATAATACGAAAGATTCCAAAAAGGGGAGAAATAATGTATAAACAAATTTTGTGATCATAATAGCATGGTTTCATTAGAAGAGCGCATTAAATATTTTAGCGATCACCATACCTAATTTTGGTAATTTACGTTAACAAAAATACAAGTTAGATGCATACTTGATAGCTAGGAAAGAACAATATAAAGCTCATGAATTAGATCTCCGCGAAATACTCATAGGCTTTTCATAAAAATAAAACTTATTTATACCATTATCTTTACATCTCTCCTTCCCAACAAAAAGGAAAAATATGTTTTACGTCAATTTACCCTAAACATAAAACTATCAAATTTCTTATATTGATTGCAAAGTTGAGCGATCCACATTTCAGTTGCCAACGATCAAGAAATTACCAACAAAAAACAAAGTTATTATGGCGGTTATTAATTACCTCTACACTAGTGCTGATGGCGCCCAATAAATTAAGTTCATAAGTAAATATATTATTATTAGCATTGCACTGCGTCTTACTACCCGATCGGGTTATACGCACTTACGCTAATGTGTAATGGTAGGGTGATTGTGAGATGAAATGGAGGACCTACAGTTTAACGTGGAATCCGAACCACGGTGGAGGCCTGGCATTCCCCACATTCACAAGATTTCTTGTCAGAAGTGAAGGAAGGGTTTGGTAATCAGATAAATCTTTGCCGCGACTAAGGATTGAACCCCGGCCGCCAGCACAGAAATCTGACACCTTACCCCTAGACCGCCAGGTCACCAAGTAAATATAGGAGATAATAACATCAATAACACTACTTCCTAGTCAGAGTCTAATAACAAAATTTCATTAAAATTGAGATAAAGTTTAAGTCCAAACGAAAATATTATTATTAACAACTACACAAGCGCTGTTTTCTAGTTAGAGTCCAATAAATCAAGTTCATTAAGCCAAAAAGGAAATTTGATACGAAAAAGAATTTTGCTTACATTGTTATTAATCTCCGAAGCCTTAGCTTCCCCTAGCGATTATCAAAGCTAGTCCAAGAGTGCTTCTCTAGTCACACAATCACTCTTTTAACGGTTTTAGCACAGTCCACAGAACAGGGAATGAGGGGCTCACGAGGGGAGGAAAACCAAAGAACATAAACCGGGGGGGGGGGATTCTACACGCTTCTAGACTGGAGTAGAAACAAAACTGGTCACTGGCTGAAGAGTATCTTCTTTTCTGTTTAAAGTCTTTGGTCTTGGAATTTTTGTAACTGAGCGTTGAATTGGTGCGGCCTCAGTATTTTGTTGTCAGTCGGTTGAGTTCGGGCGTGTTTGTAGCGGCGGGTTGATCGAGTGCGTAGTCGGGTCAACAGCGGTCGGTGTCCGTGCAATTGGGTAAGTTTGTTTGTTGTTGACTTGGGTATCACTGACTTGTGGCTAATGCTACACAAGGAAAGATGTTATGGTTGGGGAGTCGAACTGGCTCAACTTTAGTAAAAGAGCTAGAATGAAACTTTCATTTAGGACAGATTTAGTCAAATTATATGGGTAATTTGGCCAGAATAGGTTTAAGTTTGTACTAAGGATATTTTTGCATTATGAGTATTTTTCTATGTTGTTGTTAAGTTTAGATTCAAGGAAATGATTTCTATTTAGCTTTAGTTTGGCCACTGGAAGAAGTAGACTAGATTTATATTATTTATGCTACTTAGTATTCTTGTTTAAATCAGGATTTTATTTTCTTAATGTTTAATACTATTAGACCCTTTCTTTTGTAGCTTATGTAAAAGGCTAGTTTTGAATGTGAACACAGTTTAGTTTTAGTTTAAGTAGATGTCTTGAGGTCCCCTGTGTAAGTTTCAGTTAGCTGACTGGGCTAATGTCAATCTACGATATAATTTTTACTAGCTGTACAATATGGGACAGTGTGATGGAAGCCATGCTGTGTATAATATTACAGACATTGAACTGTATGTTATTTAATGAGAATCGTGTAGGTTATAAAATGCTCATGGGCCAAATTGAGTTCCAAATCATTAAATATGGAAAAATAAACCCTCTTATAACAATGAAGTATAGCTGCACTTTAGACAATTTGGCCAGAGGAGTTTGAAAGCTAAAAGAGGTCGGACCTATATTGCTCTGTAAGTTCAAATAAAGCTTGGCGATAGTAAATATGTTCTCATAATTTGTAAGACATGTGTAGCAGAAAGAGATAGGTGGAATGGGGGTCATCTGATAGAGAGAGAAATGAATCATTCAGACAAGTATAGATAGCACAGTTATTATTTACCCTTAAGGTCATCAACAAGTTTTATAATTCATACATCTGACAGCTAGAAACTAAAGAGATTGAGTGGCATGGGTTTAAATCCCAGTTGGAGACACTTGACGTGTTTTTTTACTAATTGTTTTAAAATCTCTTAATGTAAAGATTAATAATAATGTTAATATTAATAAGCAGTACATTACTCAGTCCACCAAATGAATTTAAAAATGAAAATATAGCAAATAATTGATTTGTAAAATTAATCACACATTTAACTGTGGCACATAAATAGAAAATAGTGAAAACTGGCAATGAAAATTATCTCTAGAATAACACAGTAACACACTTGTTACTCCTATCAATAAGCACTTGGAATAAACCTCACGCTAGATTGGCCCGATTTCCTGATGACAGAAAAGGATTGAATTCAAATCCCGGTTTAGTGTTATGCGGGAAATTAAGTGGTTTCCCATTATGTAAATTCAAGTACATTTCCACTCTATTCAAGCTTCCTCATTTCTAACACAATAGGAAGACCCAGCAACAGGAGATAGCTTTCCTACCAGGGGGTAGGGAAGTCAGTTCCCAGGTGTCATTTTTCTTGAGGGAATTCATTTCCTCTTCCAGTTCCTCTCATCAGGTCTACCCTTGACATCATCAAAATCTTGAGGCAAATTGTCAAGAAAGCTTTCTGCATTCATAGCAAATGCTACATAATCTTGCAAATAGCTTGGTTTCATGCGCGGGCGTGAGCTACGACGAAATTCACCTTCATCTGATAGTGGAGGCGTTTCTTTGTCCAACTCTTCATGACTCGCTTCGCCTGAAGGTAGGCTTCCTTCTGATGGAATGGTAACTGTTTCACAAAGTAGTGGTGCTCTCACTGCTGGGGATGTGGTCATATTTTCTTCACTCCAAGTGGCATTTTCATCAAAAAACACATATGCCAAAACAATCTTTCTCGTGATAGGGTTCCACATCCTATAACCATTGGGGCAATAGCCGACCATGATGCACTTTTGGGTACGATTGTTCAGTTTCCCTTTAAGTAGCTCATCAGGAATGCGTACATAGCCAATACAGCCAAAACCACGCAATTTTGACAAGTTTGGACTTGACTATACCAGACCTCAGTAGAAGTTTTACAATCCAAGGCTACTGTTGAGCTTCTATTAACAATATATACTGCTGTCATCAAGGCTTCTGACCATAAGTTTTTGTTTACACACACTGTTCATGCCATCAACCATTTCACTAAGAGACTTCAAATTGGTATTGCCAATATGCGCCAGGCGTTTATGGCATAGATTTGTACAATCTACCTCAGCAACATTGGGACAGGTATTTTGAACAGAAAATGTCACTAAATACATTTTGGCAGACTCTGATGCAACTGCTACAAGTTTATCATGCTTGAAAATTTTTGCTACACCTTCTTCAAAAATTATCTTGCATCCATTGGAATCCAGTCGTCTGACTGATAAGAGGTTATGTTGTAGACCAGGCATGATATGAATACTTCCCAGCTTGATCACATTGATTTTTCCATCCATCTTAAAAGACGCACAGAGATCACCAACTTCTGTCACTTTTAAATTTTCACCTGATTTTGCGAGCTTGATATTCGCAGGACTTGGGAGATTATGAATATTAGCCAAAAGATGACAATAAGTAGCACAGATCATGTGTTCTGAAGCTCCTGAGTCTAGATATCAGGATGTAAACAAAAGAGAATCCCCTTCCAAGGACGTGTTGGCTGCCAAACTGAACTCTGCTTCCTCAACTACGGCGACTTGGGCTTTATTTTCATTTTCCCTCTGTTTCTTCTTAAGTTTACGGCATTATAAGAGCATATGTCCAAATTTTTAACAAAATTTGCACTGAAGTTGACTTCGCTAACTGTTTTGATTAGGCCTAGTTTGTTGATAAAAAGATTGAGACTGTTTCTTATGGCTCTGTGTAACTTTACGATTTGCTTGGGTCATAAAGGAATGTGAGGTTATGACTTCTGCTGCTGAACCCTCCGAAAATTGTTTCTGTTCCTCATCTAATAACCTATTCTTTACAAAGCTCAATGTCAATTTTTTGGCCAGAGTCTCAAGAGCAGTAACAACTACATTGTATTTGTTCGGCATAGTAATTAAAAGATGGCAGACAATATCTAATTCCTCTAATGTAGCACCTGTTGACTGTAATTCACGAAACAATTTATCAAATCTATTAAAATGTACCTCCAGAGTTTCACTTGATGTATCGAACTTCATTAATAAAATACTTTTACGTAAAAGTAACTGGTTATCTATGCCTTTTCTTCTATAGGTATTCATAAGGGAAAGCCATATCTCAAATGCAGATCCTTTATCCTTGGCACATTCAAGAACGTTGTCTGAAAGTTTCTGGACTTATTGAGACTTGCATTTTCGATCATTTTTCTTCCACTCCGCCAGTTCTTTTGTCTTCTTATTCGATATTTCAGAACTATCAGCTTCATTGAAAATTACTTTCATTCGGTAATCACTTTGAACTACTTCCAACAAATTGAGTTCATCAAGCAGTCTTTCCATTCTAAACTTCCAGTTATTGAAGTTTGAACCATCAAATAATGGCACACGATAATTTTCTTCATCTGTCATGGTGGCTAACAAGGCTTCTTCTAGGCTAAATCTTCTAGAGGTTAATGTTGATGTTGATTCTCGATGCACACAGACAATAATAAATGTTCATTAATTTTAAAGGACTCTGGGCCCATAACCTGAAAACGTGACACAAGTTTTTATAACGTTTACTCTATGAACATCAAACATTACCGGATTGAAAAGAAGTTTATTAACCAAAATATTAATATGAAATAACAAAAAACTAAATGCATATCAGGCAAGAACATACTATAAACAGAACTACCAACATATACATAAATAATGAATAAGTGTTAAATTGCTATACAAATAGAAATATAGCTATTTCTGTACTGAGCTTCAGCTCCTGTGCGCTCATCTGAAAGGCTACATAAGACAAAATCCTTTATTGAAAGTTTCAGCCATCATAAACTGGCTCATGCAAGCTTATCTGAAAGGGGGCTGAACTCTAAGCGTTAATTTTGTCAACAAATGGAGAGAATAAAAATAGTTTTTTCATAATGCAAGTTTTCACAATTGTATTGGTTATGTCTTGTTATTGAGTATTATTGACTAAGAGATTATGACCAAGCTGAAGAGAATTTATGTATTCCTGTGTGTATTGTAATTTGATGGAATATACCCCATTTAATTCTATTTTTAAGAAGATTTATGTTTATTTTTACTATTACTATTTCTAATTACATGCTTAAAACTATGTTTTTAAAAAAGGCCTACACAAATTATGAACCTGCCTGTTTTCTGGTCCTTCAATTTTACATTTAAGTGTGTTAAGACTTTCATTATGATTTGGGGTGATCCTTACACCTGTCTGACCAATTTTTATCTTTCACCACCCTGATAAGTAGTTTATTCTTGTTTTGGAAATTTGGAACACCCCCCATCCCCACCCATATCCCCAGCCACCACTTATGAAATATTCAACATTAATTTTATTATTTAAAGTATTCCCTCTTTATTCCTGGAAAGTTTAATCTTCTATATTCCCTATAAGGTATTTTATACTTCTTCTGGTGTTCCACTTTGAAATTTAAAATGTTCAGACATTTATATTTTTTGGAGTGGTCCTTCTACCTACTTGCTAAATTTCAGTCATCTACCACACATATAAGTAGTTGTTGTATTTTTTTTTAAATTTTGACAACCCCCTTTCCCCGTCAGTATTTCTCTAACTCCCTTTATTTTTGTTTAGCTATCTGGAGGAGTATGTATGCTTGCCAATTGTAAATTTTCTACCACACTTGAAAGTGTTTTTTTATACACCCCTACACCCTTTTTTCCCCTTATTTTCTGGGGTCCCATTAAAAATTATGAGATTCTTCTGATTATTTTAAGTGGTCCCTTTACCTTCCTTCTGAAATTAAGTTTTCTACCACAATGAGAATAAATTATTTCTATTAATATTGGAAATTTTAAATCCCTTACCTCCAACCCAATGTGTCAAATTATAACTTAGAAATGTCAGATTTTAAGACTTTACAATTATTTAGAGTTATCCTACTACCTGCTTGCCAAATTTAGATTTTCTACAATCCTTAAAAATTCCATTTTATTGTTTTTGCTCATCAAGGTGTTTATTTTGTTTAAGAATCTAGACTGAATGTGCTGTGCAAGACATTTATTTTCTCATTTCTCTTCATTTCAATTCACATGTTCGAGGTGTTATGTGTATTGACTTGTTATATTCTATCAGACCATAGTCAGTGTTTATTGCCGAAGGTCTAATTGTAAATAAACTGTGTGTACCACCAATTTCATTAAAGTCTAGAGGGCTGCTCTGCTGACTCATTGCTTTGTTTAATTAAATTCTATTTATATTTTGTGTCTGCCTTACTTTAATTCATTTGTATTTAACATGCGCTTGTGTTGAATTCCTGCACCTAACCTTATCTTAGGCCTGTAAGGGATAGTAGGTTTCATTGTAAATAGGATAATTTTTCCCAATTATATAACCAAAACTATCAAAACAAAATTTTTAATCATATGATTAACATACAAATTAGAAAATTTCATGCAAAAAAAAAAAGCATTGCTACTGTCAAATTAAACAGGCTTATTTTGTTAATGGAAGATTATAGAGGAAATTCTCAAACAAACTATTGTGTTAATTTTGATATATTTTATTCATATTCATATTCTTTTTCCCTTAAAAAGCACCACGATATAAACCAAATCTCCACTTCCGTTAAATGGTATTGTGCCCAAATCTCAAACCAAATTGTTTGTAAAAACATGATTTTGTCAGAATGATGGTGCAATTTTGTGTATCTTCATATTATCCACAAAGATAGTAGTTGACACTAGATATGAATTATGACAAATAATGAATGATTTCAGATTAATATGACTTTTCTATTAAATTTTTTTGTTGATGTGCCTCTTGACCCTATCATACTAATTATTTAATAAGGAATATATAACATTAAAATCACGATTTATATTGACAATTGCTATGTTTTTCATTATTACACTTTTAATAGGGAGACTGGATGAAAAGGGTAGTTTTAGAGGAAGTGTGTAAAGTGGATGGGAAAACCACAATGATAAATCACATTTGGAAAATCACTTCAAGTGTATATGGCAAAGATTTAAATCTTGACTTAACTTTGACATGAAATTCAACCTATTACAAGTTTGATTCTTTAGATTGTGTGGTGAAGGTAAATTCTATTTAAATTTTATGGAATTGTATTACACTCTACATTTCAGTGTAACCATTTAAAGATACTATGACATTCTAATCCACATCATATAATAAATAAACACCTCTTCTAAATATGCAAAAATAAGTCACATCAAAGTATGACAGAATGAATTATAAGAAAACTGCAGCAAATTTTTGATACCAAGATATTTCTTAAATAAAAATTGTTTACATACATTTTCTGGGAGAAAATCTATGTCAACCAAGTAATCCAAAATATGGTAGACTGCATTATGCAGAGTGCACTGGGTAGGTACTTGTTGACAAAATTTCTCCTCACAATCTGGACTCAGCTGGAGGTTGTAGTAGTAGTGAGAACACTGTTTCAGTAAGGTTTTGGTCATGTTAACATCTTCCTCCTGAAACAAAAAGAAAACGAAGATGAATGACTAGGGTGAGACAGTAGTTTTGGCTTCATGACCTTTTGCTGTTCGAAAGCTTAAGCTATTGAATATTTTGTGTAATTGAAACTTATTGTGAGCAATATAGGCATATTAAAAAAAATAATACAAGTACGTCAGTGTTTGATAACTATTAAGCCTGGTGCCAGACTGATGGCCTGACAAAATTAAAAAACTTTATTATAGATTAAATATCCAAGTTATTATGTAGTGTGTCAGAAAAGTCCCTACACAGTGTTATGTTTGTATTTAGTTATTTCTTTATTTGACTATAAGGTATACAATACATAATTGAATATAAGCAAAAAGTCTCTTCTCCTTTTCTGCACTCATTTATATATGGGTCACAATATTTAACAACTGCTGAGCTAGTCATGTGACTCAAGTACTGTAGTCAAATATATAATGTATATATTTAACATTTTATAATATACATCATCTCCCCTCCAACAAAGTTAATTTAAACATTGCAATGGTATATAAAGAAGAAACATTTTTATTTTTATAAATCTCATAGGTTTTCTTATTATCCTACCAGCTCTGGAAGTTATTTTAGGAGATGCAAGTTCAGGCATAGTTAGTGATGGAGGCTTTGGTTGAGAACTGGTTTGCTGTAATGTAGGGATAGTTTCAGGTTGGATATGTCTAGGACAACATATTGGAGTTTGAGGGGTTGGATCATTTATACTGGGCTCTGGATTATGAAAGGATGGAGGTGGATTCAATTACTTCCTTAATCCTTTCCTATTCCTTCTAATTTCCCTACCATCACTTTGTTTTAAAATAAAAGATCTGGGTGTGAAGTGTTTGTTTACTATTTGACCTGGTTCCATAAGTTTATCTTTTTGTATTAAAATTGATTCTTTGGGTTGTAATTCAGGTGAATTTTTAGCACCCCTATCATACCACATCTTTGTCTAAATGTTTTTTTGCTATAAGTTTAGCTTTGATATTGATATCATAATTATTTTGTTTAAGTAAGTTAGTTTAACATAAGTTGTGCTGGAGATAAGTTTATATCTTTAATTGGAGTGTTTCTGTATTCCATAAGTGATATAAAAATATCCTGACCTCCTTCGTAAGCTTTTCGAAGCATATTTTTAGCTATTGAAACCAACTTTTCCGCAAGTCCATTAGACTGAAAGTAAAGTGAACTTGAGGTTACAGTTAAGAAATCAAAATATAAGGCAAACTCTGAGATCAAAATGTCTGGTATTCCAAATCTAGCAAATATAGATTTGAGTTTTTGAATTACATGATTAGCTGTTTACCTTTTAAAGTTTCTATTTCTATCCATCTAGTATAGTAATCAGTTACACCCAGTCATCGGACCCAAATTCAAAAAGATCTGTGGCTAACTTTTGCCAGGGCCTGTCAGGTGGTGGATGGCTAATCATCGGCTGTTTAACATTACGTTTGCAAAATTTTTCACATATTTTACACTTAAGTACAATTTATTGGATTTATTTGCACATACCTGGCCAAAATAGCACTTGTAGTGCTCTTGATTTACATTTTTCAATCCCTAAGTGACTCATGAATTAAGGTTAACATGGTCTTTCTTAATGAAATTGGTACAATTAGCTTATCATCTAAAAATAACAAATCATCTTCTAAGGTAATTTTGTCCTGTAAATTAAAGTAAAACTTAACAATATTAGGGCATTTGGATTTTGTGTTTGGCCAGCCATTTACAAAAAAAGTATTTTTCTGTTTCTATTTTGAACCTAGTTTTTTTTCCCCCACAGTCTTTGGTAAGTAGTTACTTCGTGAGTGAACTACATATGTTAATTCTGAATCATCTTTAACTGGGTCTTTTAAGTAAGCTCTAGATTGGGTATCTGCCATAAACATTTGTTTACCCGGTGCATAAGCAATTTTGATTTGATATTTAATTAATTTAAGCAATAATCTTCGCAACTTAGAAGACAATTTATTAATGTCTTTATTTACTATGGTTACTAAAGGTTTGTGGCCGGTTTGAACATGTACAAGTCTGCCATAGGTTAGCTGGTGAAACTTTTCAAGGCCATAGGTTATGGCTAAGAGTTCTTTTTCTATCTGAGAATATATTCGTTCAATTTCTGTAATACTTATAGATCTATATGAGAGAGGGTGTCCATTTTGTAAAATATAAACTCCAAAGCAATCCTTAGAGGAGTCGCACTATAACGTTAAAAGTTTGGAACTATCAAATATAGCTAATATCGGTGATTTTGTTAACTCACTTTTTAACAAATTAAGCACTTGTTCTTGTTCAGGTAGTCACTGCCAATCAATATCACTTTTCCAATCTCCATTAAATATTTGAAAATTTTCTATTACATTATTTGGGTCAACTTCTAACACTTCATGTACCTGCCTATTTCTAGGTCTAAAATTGCATATCTTAGCAAAATAATTCAATTGCTTACATTTAGAACATACCTGCCTAAATGCTGGACAAGTTCTGGGCTTGTGTGTATAACCACATTTTTTACATTCATAACTCTAAACACTTCCACTAGGCCTATTATTATTATCACCGAGCCTTTTTACAGCTTTGATACTTTTATTATGCACCTTCACTAATTCTACACTTTTTTCCTGAAGGGCTTTCACCTATAGTCTGCTGACTTCAGTGGCTCTACAAAACTCTGCAGCCTTCTTTAGGGTTAGGTCCGGTTCTTGAAGCATGCGTTCTTGAAGATTATTATCTTGGATTCCCAAGACGATACTGTTCCTTATGAAAGAATCCTCTTCCTTTAATTCACATCTAGATGCAGAGGTTTGTAATTCTGTTAAGAAGCTGTAAAACCTGTGTCCTTCTTTCTGGTAGACATTGAAGAATTTATATTTAAAAAAAATTACATTTTTTAGTGGTTGACAGTAGGCTTCAAATTTTTTCAGGATAGTTTCAAATTCAGTAGAATGGCTATTTTAGTAGTTTCTTCGGCTTTTGTTTTTCCTACTGCTTCCATAAACAGTGTGCATCTTTGTTTGAACTTAAACCAATTTTCCGATACATTGCCGGTTAGTTCTAATGGTTGAGGTGGGCGAAAAACGGTGTTCATTGTGATAAGCTTATTCTTCCAGACTTTTTTTTTTATGTGAATGTCAATGATGCAACATCAAAAACTCTGTTTTAGTACTAACACAGTTTTTAAGGTTATCTACTTGACTGTATATTCGTGTGCAGTTCTCCATTAAAAAACTAATTTAACAAACGCGCCTTTCTTTTCTGACACAATGTTATGTTTGTATTTAGTTATTTATTTATTTGACTATAAGATATACAATACATAATTGAATATAAACAAAAAGCCTCTTCTTCTCTGCAATCATATATATATATATATATATATATGGGTCACAATATTTCACAACTGCTGAGCTAGTCATGTGATTCAACTACTCTAGTTAAATATATAATTTATATATTTAACATTTTATAATATATAACAAGCAGTGAGTCCGCACTCCAGTACAATTATAGATGAATCTAAATATCATATTTATTAAATTGAATTTGGGACCTTTACAGGGTATCTACCTGACTATAGTTTTGAAATTCCAGTATATTTTTTTAAGAAATCCAGTATATATGAAAGGTACTCAGAGACAAACAATCCCTATTTCAAAATCATAAAATTATAGAAAGTTAAGGTAGGCCTAGGCCTGTCATAGTTGAACATTTTAAAATCAAGAATCAAGTGTATTGATGCATTTATTATAGTATATACTAATGATGAGACCCTAGAATCTATAAGGAATATTCATGGATTCAAGAAACAAATTATAATAATTTTTTTAAATAGGTACAAGTTTGAGTTATTTTTTTAAAGGTATTAAAATAGTTAAATAGTTTGTGGTTAAAACCAAAATAATTAAAGGAAAACCTAACAACCAAACCCCATATCATTAATTTACCATTTAATGTAAACAAAATCAGAAGTGATGGAAATAATCCTAGTTATATGGAAAACACTTAAGGCTCTGCCTTAAAATATGAGTGAAGAATGACCCTGGGCCACAGAGAAGGAGAGAACAGATCCCCAGCCCCTAGGTTAAAATTGTTGCACTCCATTTCGAGGCTTTACTCCCTCAACGTTGG